>APFE030956642.1:107527-120200 GCA_000404065.3 Pinus taeda | reverse complement strand
TTGAACATATCAGCGACACTGATGATGGATTGGTAGCGTTAACCCCAAAGATGGATGGTGTGACGGACCAATGGTGATGACCAATGAATGGAACAACCCAACCCGGCATGGATGCGGAAGGAAAGTGTCATGTTCAAGAGTGAATTGCTACCAATAAATCTTCTTCAAGTTTTCTTCCCAATTTTCCCCAGTCATTGCTGACCAGTACCTCTTTACTTTTGTCAAGCTTGAGGAGGATAACATATTCCTGTTCTATAATCCGCCGTTCGGGCGAACCTGTCGCTATATTTTAGTGAGCCTAGCGATAGTGAAACTAGTTCTCGTCCATTTGGACGAGTTTGTCACTATTAGGTTTTAACGAGTTTAATGACAAAGATAACTCAGTCTCTTTCAATTTTAGAGAGTCTGAAAGAAACGGAAAGGAGACTCCAAAGATTATTTTTCGTTATATAATCCCTTAAGTCCAAAAAAACTTAAAATAATACAAAAGGGATGAATTTTCTATAGTTTTAATGAGCCGAACAAGACAAGTGCTCAATATTTTTGTGTAATAATCCCTCAGGTCCAAAAAGATTAAAATCTAGAGGAGGGATATCACTTCTGATTCCTTTAACGAGCCGGAGAGGCCAATCGCTCGGCAATCTTTTCATATTTTACGAGTCAGGTGAAAAGAGCTTAAAGAAGACTCGTTTTCGAGGAACGACTGATGGTTTCGGGTAGCAGCTGATTCCAGGTAAGATTTGAATTTTCCAATCACGGCAGTGTTACAAGGATGGCTAGCAAAATCACTCTTCGCAGATGTTCCTCGAAGGGGTAAACAATCATATGGGGTGAATTATTGGCTAAAAACAGAGTGGAGGTGACGGCGAGAACACGACCAAGGCTCTAAAGCTGGCGATAAGGCATTCACAATGGTTATTTACCGGTTCATTTTTTAATGAGCTTAAACGCTGGGGGAAACATTTGCTCATGACTTATGTTTATTTTTTAACGAGCTTGAATTATGCGCTAAAACTGCTTGTGGAGGGTTTATTTTTTAACGAGCTTAAACTTTGCGACAACATTGCTCGCCATGATGGTCATTGAGTTTTTGATTCACCCTTAGAATTTCGTTCTTTCAAAGATTGTACTACCTCTCACTTTACCATTTCATTTGAATTTGGTTTATTGGAGCTCTGGAGGGGCTTTTCCCTCCTGATTTTCACCAGCGGATTCTGAGAGATTCTGTGGACGATTCTCGACATCGTTCAGACCAGGTAAGAGCTAAACTTGTGCTCTTTCATTTCATGCCTTTCATTTTGGATTCTGAGCTTGTTTCCTTGTCCTGCTGAGCCCCTGGGGTTTGAAGAACTTGCCCTGGGACCATCGCACCCTTCCTTAGTCGAAAGATGCGATTCATACTGATCTTTCCACTGACTAGTCAGTATGCATCGCTCCTAGTATACTTGCTGGGGTGCAATGGACGCAGGGAGGAAAATTTTTGCACAGTTTTCTCATGATTTTTTTCCTGTTTTTTACCAAATGAAGATCCTGACTCTTCCCTTATTTGTTTTTCAGAGATTCATCGTAGCAAAATGGTTGTTACATGGCGAGAATGTGAGCATGAAGAAGAGGACGATGTTGCTTTACATGATCCGGGCACAGTAGCTGCATTACGGAACTGTGGCCTACTGAAGTTTTTTTGTATCTCTAGCATGAGGAAACAAATCAGTTTGTTGCAATATTTCCTCAATGCCTGGGATCCTATCAGCCAGGTATTCTAGATTAGGGGCAAATTGATCCCCTTGACAGTGGTGGACATCTATTTTCTGATCGGTTTATTGAGGCATGGTGCCCCTCTCTCATTATCAGGCTCCGCCCATGGGGGTGAGTTCGTGAGGGAGTACATTTGCCGACATTGTAGAGAGGGATCTTAGGCGAGTATGTACGGCAAGATCAATATTCGAGATGTCACTGACCGGCCCTTGCGGACCATTCTGTTCACTTTTTCTAGACTGGCTGGTAGTTCTGCTCTTCATATAGCCAACAGATCTTACATGCAGTATGCTTTGGAATGCCTTGAACCGAAGGTGTTCAATTGGTGTGATGCAGTACTTTCTGTGATGAAAGAACAATTGACCAAGGTGAAAAGCGGCAGATCCAAGAACTTTGGTTATGGTTCTATTTTGACCGTTTTTGCCTTGGAGAGAATCCCACTAATGCAGCCGCAGTACATTTCACTTGGCCTACCTCCACCCACTAAACCACGGATGTAGAGATGGATCGATCTCATGTCTCGGCACGCTAGTCAGCCCCAAATTTCTTTTTCTGGGACCTTCTTCGAGTGGTTTGACCATTAAGAGATGGTTTATGCTAGGTTCCCATATGCTGGTATGGATTTCCGAGGTGATTCGGATTTGGTGCTGCCAGTTGGTGAGTAGTGGGGTGCCATGGGTAATTCTTCTGACCATATCTTTGTTCATTGTTCCTTATAATGTTCTTATATTCTTATGATCAAGACTAATCAAAACTCATGTGCTCATGCAGATGTTGGACCAGTTCGACCGACAGTACGCCGCAGAGACCTGGCGGCCGCTCCAGCAGGAGAGGCTGTTGGGAGGGCCATCCTTCGTGACCTTGATGTGGTCGAGACTCTTTCAGCACTACAGGACCAGATCAAGGGCCTTACCCTTGGTATCCCGGATGTGAGGACCGATGAGTTGCCTCTGCGGTTGTAGCGACATAGCACTGGAGTGCCGAGTCGATGGACTAGGCTCTTACGCATGATTGCATAGGTGGTGACTTGTTATCACCAGCATCATTAGGCTAGGGTGCCCCCTAGCATTTTTGAGTTTTGGGTCATTTGACCAGTTTTGTCTTGGTTACACAACATTATGTACAGACTATAAACAGTTATGAGATATATTTTTTATTTTTCGGAGCTTTATTTTGGTTAAGTTACATAATCCTGCTGCATATATTGATGTGATGCTTCTTTTTATAAATGTCGCAAATGTCTATCTAACACATAATTTGCCAATGAGTCTGTTAATGTGTTTAAAATTCTAGAAATATGTTGATATTGGATGAAATCGAACTGTCTTTCCAAAATTTTGACCCTTAGGAACATGCGATAGATAGCTGGATTTCGTACAAAATAGATGTCGGTGAGTTGTGGAATGACAAGTTGTGAGTCTAGCCTGACGACAAGTCGGCATATGCCATGTGTGATGGCATCAGAAAGGAGTTCTATCAATTCACTGTATTCAGCGATATTGTTCGTAGACCAACCAATACACACTCCTCTGAAACTTACTAACTCGCCACTGCGATGGAAAATGGCCCATGTCACAGAAGATAGGTTCCGCGAACTATGACTTGCTCCGTCGGCATATCCAACAAATGATTCCAGCAGGTTCGACATCTGCAACAAATGCAAAAAGTGGATTATTTAACCAAACTAAATGCTCTTGGCGAAAAAAAAAAATGTAACAAAATCATGAGGATTACTATGCTAGATCAAGCATAATAACGCTTGAGGTACAACCTGCTGCGAGGTTGCGCCAGTGGAATCCCATCATATTCCATCAACTCGTAGGCTCCTTTTGCTAATACTCGTTTAACAATATCGTGACCCATCCATAATGATTTGAATTTCCCTGCTCCCAATTTATTGGATTCCTGGTCGTAAAGTAAGACCAGGTCACCTTTTGAGAAGACGCGAGGTTTGACATTCTTGTCGAACTGTGCTTTAACTCGCTTCTTATGAGCTTTGTTAGCCGAAGCTGCATCACGACGGGTTTCATCCAAATGGATTAGTTCCAAGAAATGAGTCTCTTCTTCCGAGGTTCCAAGGAGAAGGCCGACTGTGAGTTTGAGGGACGAGATTTCACATTAAACGGTAAGATTGCTTCCAGACCGTACACCAATTGAAAAGGTGTGAATCTGGTTGCATTTCTTACCGATGTCCGGTATGCCCACAAGGTTGAGTATAGGATTAAGTGCCAATCCCGTTTGTGGACTCTGATCATCCTTTGCAGCATGCGCTTTAAGACTTTGTTGATTGCTTCAACTTGTCCGTTAGCTTGCGGATAGTACGGAGTGGAGATGTCGTGGGACAGTCCTAATTTGGTAGCCAACTCAACCATCATGTGATTGCAAAAATGCGATCCATGATCTGTGACTATGGCCTATGGAACGCCGAATCTAGAGACTACGTGATTGAAAAGGAAAATGGCAGTTGTTTCACCTTTGTTGTTTAATGTACGCATCACCTCAGCCCATTTGGTAAAATAGTCTACCGCGACTATTATGTACCCATGCCCCACGGCCGAGGTGGGGTTACATTTCATGAAATCTATGCCTCATTTGACGAATGGCCCAACAACTACTACTGGTTGCAGCGGTGCGGGTGGTCTTCTGGTTTTGCTATCGAAAATTTGGCAAGCATGACAACTTCTAACTGCGGTTATGCAATCTTTGAACATTGTTGGCCAGAAGTATCCTGCTCGTAAAAAAATTTGCGCCGTAGCATAACCGGATTGATGCCCCCCACACGCGCATGAATGGTAGTCATTCAGGACTTTTTCGGCCTCCTCAAGGGTGAGGCACCTCCGCAGAACTGTATCGATACCACGATGGTAAAGAGTATCACCGACGATCACGTAGTCTTTTGCTTGGTATCGAATACGTTGTTGTTCATAGCATGAGGTATTAGACCTATATGTTTGTGTTTGGAGATAAATGATTATATCTCTGTACCACAGATTTCTTGAAGATATCAGAAACAAACTTTCATCCACGATTGCTTCTTTGGATGTTGCATCGTTGGACGATGATGGGAGATCACATAGTAACTCTGCGAATACCAGGGCTTTCTTTGATTTGGATTTTTTGAATTCCAAATCAAACTCTTGTAGAATTGCTATCCATTTTGAATATTTTCCCCCCATCAACTATCGCGAAAATATATAGGTCATGGGGTTACAATCTGATAAAATGGTAGTTTTCCTGAAGAGGACGTACTGACGAAATCTCTGTATCGCTTGAACAGCTGAGAGAGCGAGCTTTTCAACGTAGGAGTATTTGATTTCCATATCATTTAAGTTTCGGCTTAAATAATATATAGGATTTTCAATTCCATTGTCCTCTTGAACTAAAACCATTTCTATGGTCGTATCTGCTGCAGCCAGATACATGTTAAAGTCTTTTTGATAATCTGGGGCATACATTAATGACACTTGTATTAGAGATTTCTTTAAAGCATCAAAGGAGGCTTGCGCGACCTGGTCCCAAACGAAGGGTGCTTCCTTTTTCAAAAGACGAGTATAACCTTTAGCTAGTTCGGCGTAATTTGGAATGAACCTCCTGAGGAAATTTGCTTTCCCTTGGAGTTTCTGAATTTGAAGCAAGTTTGAAGGTGGAGGCAAATCGATGATTGCCTGAACCTTGCAAGGGTTGAGACGAATCCCATCCTTTGAGACGACGAAGCCAAGTAGACGACCAAAACTGACACAAAACACACATTTGTGTGGATTGAGTCGTATCTTGTAGTGGCGGCAACGTAGAAATATTGCTCTCAAATGGCGCAGATGATCGGTCCACCTTCGCGAATGAGCTAGGAGATCATTGAGATAAGGTTGAACAATGTTTTTGATGCCATGGAAAGCATAGTTCATTGCTCTCTGAAAAGTTGCCCCTATGTTCTTCAAAAAAAGGGGTAGCTTGTGATATGCGAATGTGCCCCACGAACAAATGAATGCAGCCTTTGACTGGTCCTGTGGGCGGATATTTATTTGATTATACCTAGAAAATCCATCCATAAATGAAAAGATTTCTCATCCGGCGCATTCATCAATTATCTGGTCGATAAAGGGTGTAGGGTAGTTGTCCTTCCGACAAGCTTGATTTACATCCCTGTAATCGACGCACACTCTAATCGTTCCTTGTTTTTTCATCACAGGAACAATATTCAATACCTAATCGGTTAGAGGAACGGGGTAAATGAAACCAGCATGTAGGAGTTTTTCAACTTCTGCCTTGATGGCAACGACTTTCTTGGGGTGCACCTGTCTTAGCCGTTGTTGTACCAGTTTGACATCTGGATACATCTTAATTTCGTGTTCAACTATGCTCGAGTTGATACTTGGCATTTCATCATATGACCAAGCAAAGACATCTCTAAACTCGTGAAAGAGAGTGGTATATATTTCTAGTTCAGAAGAAGAACAAGATTTTCCAACATGAATATTCTCTACAACATCTGTTTTGGTTGAGATATTTATGGCAGTAGTCTTTTCAATATTGGATAGGTTTCTCTCGGAATCCACCGTGTTTACAGTATTCGTCAGAAAGTCAAATACTGAAGGATGGTGTAGGTCGTCGGAATTATCTTATTTTCGAGTTAGAAGATGGGAACGATGGTGGTAATCTTCCCATGGTGCCCCATCAATCATCATCGATTGAATGATTCCTTCGTCTATAGAGTGTATTTGCGACCAAGGATCTGAAGGGGTGCGATATTCCTTAGACCTATCTATCCAAACGCTTGAGGAGCGTTGATGTGGGTTTGCCTCCCATGCTGAGAACATTGATTGCTATAATATTCCCAGCGTGGTTAGAGTCAAAACTTGCAAATGATCCATTTTAATATCGTTTTCTGACATCTTTTGAATGGAAGATATCATATTGCAGGTTCCTACATTAGCCACTTCCGCCAAATTCGTAGGAGGCAGTAGGGTAAAAGTTCCCATTAATGTAGGGTCTTTTAGTAGGCCTACTCCGGTATTATGAAGCATGTTGGGGCTTCCATGGATCATCAAAATGCTTCCCGTAACTTGCGAACTGTTGGGGAGAAAAGTTTGTTGGTCGATGATTGTAATTCCTCCTTGGGAAGGAAATGCAATTTTCCTAAAGTAGGTCGACACAACAGCTGCCATGGCATATATCCAGGGTCTTCCCAGTAGGATGTTGTAATCAAGATTCCTGTCGATGACTTCAACATCGATTTCTACTGTTTTTCCCCCCAGTTTGACTTGCAAGTTACTTAGTATCCCATATGGGGTGTATGTACGTCCATCAAATGCTTTCAATTTCATTGATGATTGCGACAAGGACGGAGACCCTAGAGTTTTCCAGCAACTCATCGACATGATACATGTGGATGCCCCCTCATCAATAATTGTTCTATGAACAGTTTTGTTGAGGGCTTTCACTTGAATGAGGAAAGTTACTTGAGATGGTAACTGAGGGTCGTATCCTTTATGATTAAAAGATACAAGATTGGAATCCGTTGGGTCAATCCCACCTATTGCTGATAATAAATCCTGCTTTTGGGAGGGGCAATTTTGTAGTACCTCAAGAGTCGACATTGTGGATGGCGATTTAGCTAAATCCTCCACTATATTATAGTGCTGTTCTGCTCGGGCACAAGGATTAAACGTCGATTTTTGTACTACTCCCTTTGGCGGTCTTATTGTTAATTCAGAAATGATGGCTGGTACGACTTCCGTTGAAGTCGTCGTTGAACTACTAGGTTGATCATTATCCTTGTTGTTCAACATCTGTGGATTCCCACAATCTTTACTCCTTGTCATTATTAGAGCATCATTCAGTTGCTTCGAGACTGACAACATTAGCACTTGGGATGAGGAAGCATTTTCGTTAGCAACCAGATTTGTTCCTGGGTTTGGAAATGGATCATTCAGTATAGCCGAGGTTTTTGAACTTTGAAAGATTTTCTAAGTTCTTCTTTATATGGATAGTCTCGTGTCCAGTGATCCTCGTCACATATATGACATGGAGTTTTTGGTTTCCCATTCCCAGAAGGGTTTGTAGAAGATTTTCTAGGAGATGAGTCCCCTTGGTCTTTCTTCTTCCCTTGTATTTTCTTCTTGCCTCCTGACTGCTTGGTTTCTTTGCCTTTGTCTGTTAACACGGCATTTACTTCCGAGGCTAGAAGTTCCTCATTTGCATCTTGACTCGAAACCGTGTGGGCCTTTTTCGATATAGCATTCGCGGTTTTAGTGCTTGTTGTACCTATCACACCATCGTCGGCATGAGAGTCTTTGTTTGATTTCGGAGGCGGAGGAACGAAAAATTCTGGTCTAGGAGCATCAGGGATTTTATCTTAGAGCGTGCCAGACTGAGTATAGATCAAGTCTAGTTATTGTGCATGAGAAATAACTTGCTCTTCAGTGACGACTCCTCCCTTTGCCACATCTTCTGTCGTTTGTTTGAAATTGGTAAGCAACTCAGTTCCTATTTCGTACCTGATAGGTAACTGAAAATGGGTTAAAAAGGTTGTGGCTAGGGTACTGAAGTTATCAAACGAAGCTCTAGGCAGTTCGATAGACCACTTTGTTGTTGGACCCGTTAACGTGCGCTGAAAGAGGCGAAGTCGAATCGAATCATCATTGAGAGTGTTTGATGAACACCATAAATGAAAGGTCATCACATGATTCGATGGGTCTTCGCTCGGATTTCCATTAAATTTAGGAATATCTGATGGAAGTTTATGCGGAATTGTCGGCCACCAAGGGGCGTAGGCAATTGGATCGTTCGTTAGTCGACTTAGATCTGGTAACTCTAAAGTTGCCACGAAAGGCAACTGTTGATTCAGGCTTGGTTGAGCATACCCAGGATAAGTCGAAATCATTTGAGCAGTCAATCTTTGCATACCAGCGTAATGCATTTGATGCTGGTAACTTTGATAAGGTTGATGGGCATAACCATTATGATATGGTTGATACGGCTGCCCATTACTTGCAAAGACTTGTTTCTCATATCCTTGGTAAACCTGCTGGAATTGCGGTTGTTGGTATTGCACCAGCCATGGTTGTGAAGCCATGGACTGTTGTCCAGTACTGATTGTTTGACCAAGATGGGGATTGGTGTTCCCCGTTTGAACCTGTGCCATTCCACTAGTTGGTGATTGTGGTTGTGTCAGAGGTACAAGAGATTATTGTATTGCAACCTGAAAAACTTGAGGTTGGCATACAACTGGTGATGCTTGTACTTGCGATACTACCACAATAGCTGGTGTAGTGGGGATGTTTGTCATAGGTGAACTTTGTTGTATTGAGCATACAACTCTTGGTTTTTGAGATAGGATTGGTACCCAACCGCTAGTTGTGATTCCAGCATAACCCAAATTTTGTTGCGAACTCACGCATGGTTGTGCTTCCGAGGAAGACAATGAAAGGGTATACGACCCTCCATACGACGGTAATCCAATACTCAAAGGAATAATTTGCCTTTGGGAACCAGTTTTCCCAAATTGACCTTGTGACGAATCAATTTGTCGAGACTCAACGTAAGAGATTCCATATATAATTCCGGACAAACAAACGGGAACAGTCCATACTCTCGAAATAGTCCCTGGATGGACTCCATCCAGCAACTGAAAGCTGGTTGGGACAGATGGCACGCCGACGAACATTGTCGGAATAACAGAAGGAGCTTCCATTGTTGTTGTGTTGGGTGACACAGTCCTTGATGTTGACGGTTGTTCAGACATATTGAGCCTATCCAAAAGATTCCTCAGCGATTCTTCAGGAACTTCCGAGGGTGGGTGAATATTTTCTGATGAAGAAGGATACAGGGCGATCCCAGTCCCAAGTTGCATTGGAGTGCTAGACGAAGGATCTTCCACAATCTCTTCTATGGAAAACAATCCAGGAGGAAGAGGCAGACTATCAGGTTCGTAAAATATTTCTGGTGCCGAAGAAGATGTAAGTTCTGCAACACCAGACGGTTGGGGAGTAACACATTCCGAATCAGCTGTAGATGGAGCCAGTTTAGGAATAGAAGTGTTAACCGTCACACTAGGATCAGTTGTAATGTCCTTTTGCTGTTGCGGAATTTCTTCTGTAGAGGCAGGGATTCCAGAAATGTTTGGAGTAACCAGAGTCTCTGAGGATGTTGGAGTGCTTGCTCCAACCAACCTAGGGGATTTCGATCCGCTTAAATGAGTTCGCTTCGTCCGAAATGGTTTCGCTTCCGGAGTCAATGATGGTTGACTCGTGAGTCTCCGCGAATGACGAGGTTTTGATTGACTTTCTTCCACAATTGTGGATTACTTGATCAACTCAAAATAACAAGGGAAAAATGCTTTTCGAATTAAATGAACTTTAGATGCTTTGACACAACTTGTTTTTTCAATTTTAAAGAGTCGAGAAAAAACAAAAGATGACTCTAGTCGCCTTCAATTTTTATTGAGCCTGAAGTGACAAGTGCTTAGAGGACCTTTTCCTTTAAGGAGTTTGAAAAGGAGCAAAATGGACTTCTCTGGAGATCTAGGCAGAGAGGATTATCAAACTAATCACAAAACTACAGAATACTTTTTACAGTACGACAGTCAATCTTCCCGAATGCTGTGTTCAATGCATTGCGATCGATAGGGCGGCAGACACGGCTTCCTAAGGATAAAGGATGCAGCCTATTATGGTCTCCCAATATATACTCGATGGTACATGGGAGCACAAGTCCGTACTGGCACTTGTCGTCTCAGAGTGGAGGAATCACCCAATCAACATTGAAAGCAACAGTTACCAGGTTTTACGACGTCGGAATATGTCTCTAGCCTAGACCTCCAAATGTTGTGCGTTAAGTTCCAAAGCGTCGTTAGATTCATTGAATTTATTTTAATTTGATCTTGCTTAACAATTTGCCTTTCAAGTTCACCACGTGATGTGTATACCTAAAATGCAGTCTAAGATGATAAACAAACATTTGATCTTCTTTCAGCAATGAAAATCCTAGCTACTAAAGGGAAGAAAGTCAATAATCTTTTCTTCACAGAGCACAGAGCACACGCTAAATGCACAGTCCTAAATCAAGCCTTATGCATGTATTTGTCTTCAGCCTTCCTAATGTGAATGATGTTAAGAAAGCTATGTGCAAATTGAATTAATTTTAAAGCGACAGTACTCAACAAAATTCTTTTTCAAAGTGAAGTGAAAGCAAGAGAGACACTTTGCGATTTTGAAATGAAAATTGCTTTTCGACACTTTAAAACTACTAATTCAAATCCTATTGCAATAGTAACTGTATAATCGACTATCAAGAACAATGGGATTGCTTCCTAAAACTGAAAACGACAGCTACGACACTTTCAGATCTAGAGACGACAGTTCGACTATGCTACTTTTTGCAAAAGAGAACTAAAAATGACGCACAATAGATAAAAACATTTATAGTTCTTTTCACTAAGGAGGCGGAATAATGCAAGAGAAGGGGGTTTTCACAGAAGTACACTAACTACAGATAGAAAAACTCTTGAATAGGATTGAAAACAATGAGAAAAATCCACAGTTTGAGGGTAAAGTTAACCCTCCCTGACCATCGCACCTGTTACACAGTGAAATCAGTATGCACCGCACCTACTGCACTCAGGAAGTGCGATGCATACAGATTTCCTTGAAGGCAGGGTGCGATGGTAGCAGTGCAAGACTTCAAATAGGATTTCACTCACAGTTTGCAATCTATTTCAGGTGTTTAGGCCGAATAAGTAAAGATCAGTGTATGTAAAACACAGGGGTGATATAAGAGGTTACTAGAGCCACCACTTAGGGCAATTAGATTGCTTGCAGATCTATTGTTTAATTCATAAAAAAAACCCATAGATAGACTTAAGCAGCATTGATCTACTTTTCATTTGTATAACAAATGCAGTTCGAAGGCTAGCTAGCTTGACTTCAGGCTTCGTCTGTAAGTTTATAAAAGAAACAAGGATAGATAGGCTAACAAGTAATCTAGTCGCTTCCCCAGCGGAGTCGTCATTTTGTTATCCGGGAATAGTGTCCACTCGGATGCTGCTATTCCCACTAAGATGGGTGGCTATCTTAGAAACAAACAATCAAAGTCTACTATTGTTTCCTTTTATGAAAATAGACAAGGAGAACCAAGAGGACCAACCTGAGTCTTGCGCTTGATTTCCTCTCCTTCTTGATAGAGCTTCGCTGCTTCTTCTTTGTCTGCCCAGCTTCAAAAGAACCCGTGGAATCACAACAACATACTACTATGCAAGAAACAAGGATCTAAATTCATAAATAATACAGGATCAGATGTGTATTAACCATATACATGCATATATAAACAAGTACACAAGAATATGGAAGGAACAAGAATAGCTTTATTCAGATGAAAAGAAGTAGCAAGAGGATTACAACCATGTGTTCTGACCCAACATCATCCTCCAGCTAGAAGCCCTTCTTCACCTCAAGCAAAGCTGAGATCACCCAACACTATGAATGTACACCAGAAAACAACCAGCGCTTCTCTATAAGATAAAAAATTCCAGCCTCTGGATCTCTGTGATGAGGGATCCATATATAGATGATTATAGGAAGGTGAGTCATCTTCTGGGATCTTGATTAGTGTCCTCTCTCTGATAGTTCCTGCTTCCACTTGGAGAATGATGATCTCTTACTCATCCTTGGTCGAAAACAGAGAGGCAAGTGTCAGAGGGGAAGCTTCTAGAAGATTCCATGATCTTCAACCTCGCATGTTGTCCCTGCCATTTGTCCATTCCTGACCATCGCACCCTATAGAGGAGAAATTTAGTATGCATCGCACCTTGTACACTGGGAAGGTGATATGCATCGCATCCTCTGCACTGGGCTTTCAGTATGGTCCAGTTTTGACCATTTATGAGCAGTTTTCAGTGGAGAACTTCTGGGAGATGATTTAATCA
>APFE030956642.1:65088-107495 GCA_000404065.3 Pinus taeda | reverse complement strand
CTCTGCACTGGGCTTTCAGTATGGTCCAGTTTTGACCATTTATGAGCAGTTTTCAGTGGAGAACTTCTGGGAGATGATTTAATCAGCTGACCTTGTTCCTTTAGGCAGTGAAGCAACACTTTTAGGGACTTAGGAGCCCTCAGTTTATGGAAATTTATGGTTGGGGTTGAAGTGCCCAAAAATGTCTATAAAAATATGTGCATATATATATGGTCCAGCTGCAGCTAATCTGGTTGTCTGCCAAGGATCCCTAGAAGATCCTTGAGGGTATCACCACCATCAAATACTCATGCATTAATCCCTATAGCAGCTATAATTTTGGGTATCTCTCCAAAGAACCCAGATGTACTCCTCAAGTATTTTGGGGCTTTGCATCACCATCTGCGTGAGTAATTGATGTTGTTCAAGCCCAAAACAATGGATGAGGCTTGTGTATAGGCACAGTACGTAAAGAACATAGGCATGAAAATAGCGCAATCAAGTGGATAGAAGAAAAAGGAGTAACAAGACTATTGAGTCCCATTTTTCTCACTTTTTGATAGCCTCCTAAGACCTTGCTTCCGCCCTTTTGAACTCTTTTTGATTCATAACTACTCCTATTTCACCTATATTACCTAATTTTTGACCAAAAGGGTGTTGTGTTCTCACGGTATGCAAATTGTCTTAAAAGTTATTATTTTACCTTGTTCATAAGAATTTCTTGAAATGAATTGTTTCCTAATCAAATTATCAAGTTTGATTGATCAAAATCTTATGCAGATTAGTCATGATTTGAAGAAACTTTGTGTTTTCCTACAGATAGTCATGGTTGCTAATTTCCTACAGACACTCCACGATTTCCTATAACCGCCTAGATTTCCTGCAGCATAATTGGTCGTTGGATATGTTCCACTTAGTTTCAAGAAGAACACGAACATGGGTTTTATGAGGCAATATACCTACATGGAATCTGTCCTATTGGATGCCTCAAATTCATCATTGAAACCACCTAGATATTTAGTCCTCTTCTCGATGGCTATATTGGGAAAAAGATCCAGTGATGTAATGGAATTAGTTTGATCCATGAGTTCAGTCATGGATCAAAATCAACAGAGCTATTTTGTGATTCTGTTTAGTTATTGATGCAAGTAGTTACAACATAGTAGTTTTCCTAATTCAGGAAAACATATAACTTTGAACTTGTATAAATTTCATTATGTTTCATTTGTGAGGCGGTTGGTTGGTCAAAGATATCAGACTTGTACACCCTTGTAATAATTTTCATATTAATATAAAGTTATATGTTCTGTTGAACTCCTAGTCTAAACCCCTTTAACAGTAGAGGGGTTGTGATTAAGGGAGGGCCCCCTTTGCTCACAACTCCATTAGTTACAGTATTTGTATTTTAGTTGATTATTTTTGCGTATCAATAAGTTATTTGCATAGCTACTGTTTCTCTTTTCTGAATTTTAGTAGCATATGTGAAATGGTTGGATGAAGAAGTTCATTTGATAAATGTGTTTGGAATCATTTAATCAGGTTTTAGCTTCTTGATTTTTATGAATGTCTATTTGGTCTTTTATCTTTTTCTGATCAACATTGGCAATATCAAGAGTTGTAGAGGGATGATTAGATCCACTCAATAGCCTTTGCTTTATAGTATTGATGCAAAAATGAGACATTAGATCTGTGTGGATGAATGGTTTAATTATAAATCACTAAGGTATTAGTCTGCATATATTTTGTGCAGAATCTCATAAGCTTACCTACCCTTGGTTGATAATTTATGTATGTCAAATTATAAGTCTATAATTTGCCCGAACATTTTGGCATCATTGTCAGGGAGGTGCTAAGGGATGATACTGAAAGTGTTTGTGTGATTTGTTTTTCTTTGAGTTTTTCACGATTGGGGGAGTCAAAGAAGTAATATGGTGGGGTAAGGCCTACGCACTTGCAGAGATCAGAATTTTCGACAGCCACGTCCTGATTGTTTGGTAAATAGAAGTTTTGATTTTTTTTTATAGGGGAGAGTATAAATTTTCAAGAGCTTTTGGTGGTGGTGTGCGCACCACTTCGTTCACTAATAAAATGGTAGGGAAAAACAAGCTTGCAAATAACAAGGGGGAATCTAAACCAAGGATTGACAGTTCTAGACAAGGATCGACAACTAATCCTAAGCAAAGGAATACACCCATAATAGAGAAGAATCCTTCTGACAGAGAATACTCTGTTGTTGCTTATCAAGAATCTCCTCTTATTATGGGGACATCGTCTTTGCTTAGTGGTCAACCTGAAGAAGAACTCCTCTTTAACCCTATTGAAGAACTAGAGTTTCGTGCAGCTGACTCTAAAGGATTTGTAGTTTACCAGGGTCCCACTCATTTTTGGTTTAATATGGATCACTTAGAGGGAATTGGTACTACATATGGGGAATATCATGAGAAGGAAGGGGAACCATTTACTTTCAAATTTCCTATCAAATATTATGTTGGGACCAGTCAGAAGAAAAACGTTCCTCCCTCTTCTTTGCCTACTTTTCGTGGTACCTCTAGTGAAGATCCCAATGCTTTCTTATTCGAGTCTGATGTATTGTGCAGGATCTATGATTACTCTTCAAATGCTCAAGAGTTAAAGTTGTTTCCTGCCACATTAAAGGATGCAACTCTTAGATGGTTCATGGGACTAACTGTGAATTCCATTTCAACATGGGTTGACATGAAGAAGGTGTTCCTGAAAAAGTATTAGGATTGTTGTAAGACCAGGGACATCAGGGAAAAAATCTTTGACATGATTCAGAAGGAGGAATAAAGCCTGAAAGATTTCTTGGAAAGATTCCAGTATAATTTGAAAAGATCCAAGATGAACCAACTGAACAAGGAAACACCGAGGGAAATCTTACTGAAGACCATAATCTCTTGAGGTTTTGAGCTTGATGGGAGCAGGTGATGTATAAAAATTGAGTTATGATGATGTGTGTGAATTTTTTTGACAATATTTGAGGAGAACTTCTAAGGTTTGAAAAGGATCAAGAGATACCTCTTCTAGATTCACTAAATTATTTTTAGGGGCTAGGGCAGCCAGAGCTGAAATGGGAAAATTATTTGAAAATTTTAAAACTGACATTCTTAGCACTTTGTCTTTACAGTTAGATGTTTTACAAGCTAAGAATAAGTAGGAGTAAGTCGAGAAAGCCTTGGTTATGTTCTGCTCCAAGTGTAGGAATAAACATCCCTTGAGAGAATATTTTGCAGACAGTATAGAGGTATGCCGAATTTGTGAGGCTGATCATTCTATTGATCAGTGTCCTTCTCTTCCAGATATTAAAGCAACATATCTAGTAGATCAAGAAGATGTCAATGAAGTCTATGCAATGACACCTCAAAAACCATGGCAACCATGTCCTACAGGTATGTCACAACAACATTCTCAATTTCCTTATGCTCAAAATTGGATGTGGAACATTTCAATGCCCTGGTAGCCCTGGCCTCCACAACAACCTTTGCAGGGGAATTTTTCTTATCTTGCCACATTAAATTACCCCCCTCATAATTTTCATCCACCACAACCATTCCATAGAAAATGGGTCAACCACAACATCAAAAACTTCAGTTTCCTACCCCACCAAATCAACCACGACCTACACAACTTCTTGCCCAACCAGTACCCAATCCCAACAATAAAGCCATCCAATCTACTCATAATATTGGATTGGCCACCTATCCCACTTTTCCTACCTATTTCATTACACCACAACCTCTACAAGAAATTTATGTTCCTGTGCTGCAGGAATTTCCTGAGTTGCTGCAGGAATTTCCTGTGTCGCTGTAGGAATTTCCTGTGTCGCTGTAGGAATCAAAATCAGATCAGGAAAAGTGCTGACTTAGCCCAGAAAAATTGAATAGATTATGGAGGAAGACGCTCTGGATACACCTAAAGTAGAAACCACACCAGAACCAACAGAACAAATAATTTTAAAGTCACAAGAACATTCCTTGTCTCATATTGTCCAGCCTCCTTTTCCCGAGAGGTTGGAGATGAAAATAAAACAACCCGAGTTTGATCTTGTGTTTGAACTAAGAAATGTATGCATTAAGATCCCACTACTGCAAGAAATTGAGGATATCCCTATTTATGCCAAAACAGTGAGGATGCTTTATACTAAGAAACTAGGGAGACAAAAGAAGGAACCTTCTACAATTCAAGTAGGTGGAAAACTTGCAAGTCCTATGTCTACTAGATTTGTTACTGAGAAATATGCAAACCCTGAGATCCTTGTGGTTACCACCTTTATCAATGGGTATCCAATAAGAAATGCTCTAATCGATTTAGGCACATCCAACAATGTGATAACCATGGAAACATTGTCTCACATAGCATCCATTGACTTACTTCCTACCCCCTACCATGATAGAATTGGCAGATAGGTCTAAGGTAAAGCCAAAGGGTGTATTAGAAGGCATTGTAATTTCATTGGATTCCTGAGAACAACCTACAGATTTCTATGTTCTTCAACCTAAGACCAAATTGTAAGGGCATCCTTTGATCTTGGGGAGACCTTGGTTGGATATGACTGATGCCTACATAAGGTGTAGGTTTGCAAACATGACCATCGTGCATGGGGCTGAAACTAAACACATCAACCTATAACCTTGTGCCAAACCTCTCCTGAAATTACCTATTGGGATGATGAACAACATGATTCAGAAGCTATTGACCCAGTATTGACAATAGCCCAAGCTATGAGCATTAAGGAAAATTCAGAGGGAAATTTGATAAATTTTCATATTCTTGATCCTAATTTTTCATAGCATTTAGAGAAGCAATTTAGACCTAATCTAGATATAATTACTAACCTGTAGAACTCTTATAAATATGATACAAAATTCAAATTACATTCATCCCTCTTATCTGCATTTCCTGCATATTTAATGACTAAATGTGGAGGTAAGGTAATTGAAATTTCTTCTAGAAAACCCTAAATATAAATTCCGCCTTGACTCCTAAATAGGAGGAGCAATTAATTTAGACATTGAAAGACTTTTCGGATACATTTTCTTGGTAATACACAAACATGAGGAGTATTCATCCTGATACATGCATTCATCATATCTACATAGAGGGAAATGACAATCCTGTGAGACAACCGCAAAGGAGAATGAACCCCATGTAGAGTCTCCAAAATGTATTCAAAATATCATCCACTTTCACCTTTATCACCACCATTTCACTCACATGTCACAACTCCATGACCATATAACCTTTCATTAGCTTCCATTTCATAATTATATGGGTTAGCTTTGTGTTTCCCAAAATTTAATGATTTCTAGTATTATAAGTGAACTTAATGGTTAAAACTTAAAAAAATGACATTTACTTGCTAATACTTAAAAGTAGCTTGAGTTTCATGACATGCGTAGGTCATTTGGAAGCTTCCAAGGCACCCTTATGTGGCCTCCAATGCTCAAATTCGAATTCCCTTCAAGACATGGAAGAAGATTTGGATAAAGGTCAAAGAGGATATGTGTCTCATCATTACCTATTTGAGTTGTAACTCTATGAGATTTTCTAGGGATCTAGGGAGAGAATAAAGGATCTCCATTAATGAGGTAACTTCTTATGTTCTTTATAAATAGGAGAGCCTTCTCCTTTCAAAGGCATGTGTAAAGTTGGGGTGATGCTCTTGTTTTGAATATAGAATTTGGATTTGGCACCATGCTCATGAGTGATGTTCACTTTGATTTGGTTATGATTGCATTTGGAGCCCCTCAACTTTCAATCTCTCATGCTTTTGGATTGGCCACCTACAATGTGTGAGATTTATTGTTTTTCATATATTAAGATTTATTACTTTCATAGATTATGATTTATTTCTTTTCATATATTTTCTTGTGTGAGAGGTTAAGAATGATTGTTTTTGCTTTCATTTCTAAAAAATGTGCGCTTTTCAATTCCTGCAAGATTTAAAGATTAAGATTTCAATTATGCACACTGTACTATAATTGTACTATAATTTCTTTGGAGTTGATTGTTGAATTAGAATAGGTGAATCTGATTTGTCATTATTTGGTTTTGTAGTTAGATTGATCTAAATTGAAAGTTAATTTATAGCATATAAAGTGCATGCATACTTTGCAAGTTTTATGAAACCCTCGGGTTGACAATTAAATGATAGGTAATTAATTTGCCTCAACACCCCGCTTTGAGAGAAATTGTCAAAAATGAGTTGCAGAAATTGTTAAATGTAGGATTCATTTATCCGATTTGAGATAGCTAGTGGGTATCCCCACTGGTTATCATCCCTAAAAAGAATGGTAAATGGTGATTGTCTATGGATTATAGGGAACTAAACAATGCTACATTAAAAGATCACTTTCCTTTGCCTTTTGTAGACCAAGTGTTGGACACCCTAGTAGGGAGAAGACAACAGTTACATGTCCCTGGGGAAATATGCATATAAGGTAGTAGGTTATGCAACGCACCAGCCACATTTCAAAGGGCGATGCTTGGTATTTTCTTTGATCTTTTGCATGATTGCATAGAGGTTTACATGGATGATTTTATAGTAATGGGTGATACTTTTGAAGAAGTTCTACATAATCTTAGGAGAGTTTTGCAGAGATGTAGAGGTTGTGAAGAAGAAGGAGCTGGAAATGTTGGAGAAGGAAGTCATTTATTTCACTATCTCTTCTTTATTTTCTTCCATAATAAACTGAGCTTACTTTGTTCCTTCTCGAGCTTAGTAACTATGAGAGGAATGCCTATTGGGTATAGGTTTATTCCTTTTTTCTGGCCCAATGAACTGTTTACGTAAAAGGATCCCCTTGGAGTCTTCTTTCTTAGTATTTTAGACTCTCTAAAATTGAAATCTAGAGAGCATGGACTTCCTTGGGCTTGTTAAAATCAGGTCAATAGATCCTTTGGGATCCTCTCAATAAATTATGTCCTCAGTTAATTTTTGGTTTTCTCATGTTGGACTGATCTGGGATTTCTTAAGGCCCTCCTTCCAACAATCTTGGCCCATTGACATCAGTAAATTATCTGGGTGCAAGACCAGAGTCTTGTGATGCCTTGAAGCTTATATGCCTTAATGAGAGTTTATCTCGCTAGTAGCAATGGGGATTCATTATGGCTCCTTGACTGCTGGATCCTATAGGGGGTTCGACAACAACTCATAAATTCACAATTGATAAGATGCATCATATGTACCTTGGTCCTCACTCTTGTCAATGGTGACGAACCTCACATTGGTTAACAATTGACCTTAATGGATGGTAATCCAAATGAGATCATAGGACATTCAACATCAGAAACTCCAATCATTTGCAATGAATTGTACAAAATGGGGAAGAAACAATGTCCTACAAAAGTTCAACAATTGCGGTTCCATTTCATGTAGCAACACCACCAATTTCCTGAAGAAGAAAGAATAGATAGAACATTATTCCAAAATAATCTGAAAAAGTACTAGTCATTTTCATTATTGATAGAGACCATGAACGATACAATTGTTCATATGATGTGATTTCAAGGTGGGTTATCATTTCAAGGCCAAGATCAGTCGTGCTCTAAGTACTCAACCATTGAAAGGTAAGGTTGGTAAGGTACAATTAATGACAGGATGCTTAAGGTAAAAGGTAATGATACTTTAATTCTTAAATTTTACATAAATGCAAGTCATGGTAACCCTTGCGGAAGAAGGCGGTTACGAGTTGTTATGTCATAAATCGAGTTTTATTCCTAATCATCATTTCCCTGACACATCCTTCGACTATATTTTTAGGATTTATCCTACTGGATGAATCATGATGACAATCATGATCACGTCCTACATTTTTAAATTTTTTTCATATTTCCTGAATACTTCAAAATTTAAACTATTGTTGTCAGATTTTTTTTTTTTTTTTTTTTTTTTTTTTTTTTGCGCTAAGTATTAGAGGCATCTCTATGATTTGAATCAACTATGTTCTCTCTTGTCCCTAGTTATGTCGAACATGCATTCTACTGTTAGATTTCAACCTCTAGGTCCCACATTGTTGGATGCCGACCCCCAAAGTAAAGTAAGGTTGGAGAAGGCAGGTTGGATACCTCTGTTTCTGAAATTTAGTGTGCATAATTTGGAGGTAACAAAGTCCTTTTATCTGAAAATAAATGGAAACAAAGTGCAGTTGGGGAATGTTTAATTTAGGTTGATAGAGGAGCTAGTAGCTTGATCTTGCAACATTCCACAGGAAGGGGAGCTTTGGTTCAAGAATCACTAGTTTAACAAGGAAATTTGTGCACCCTTCCTTTGGAAAGAACATGAGAATCCTGATTGGAGCAAGGGAATCCCACAGGATTTCCTTAGAAGTAACTATTGACACCTTTTGTTTCTCCTACAGATATACATAACTTGTGAAGGCCACTTTCAGCTAGCATTGTTGTTTCATATGCATCTTCTCGGCCACTTACGAGACATGCCTTTTAATTTTCCCTACTATTTAAGAATGTCCCTAATGAAAATGTCCACTGCTACCAAGGCAAGGGCAACCCACATAGAGGAGAACCTCTATCACCATGGCCTCATAAAAATTATCATGAGAAAGGTTTTGCGGAAGAAGAATAAAACATGGGAAGAATTCTTGTTAGATAATTACTTCCTAGTGGATGAGAAGGACCCTAGTTCATCAAAACCCAAGGTGGAAGAGCCCATAGAAAAGCCCAAAAATAAACCCCGAACCCATGGTCCACATAAGAGGAAGTAGTGGTGACTGGGGAGATTGTAGGGAAAATTTCTAGGTTGAAGTGCCCTTCCACCCCTGCCAAGCGCTTTACAAGAAGCCAGGCTGTGAAACTGACAACAGAGAAAAATGTAGAGGAAGAGGTATCTCCAATTAAAACTGATAAAAAGAGTAAGAGGTCCTAAGACCTGTCCAAAAGGAAAGGGAAGGTGGAGTCAGCTAAATTTATTAACAAATAAGTGGAGGCTGCATCTTTTCAGAATTCACAGTTGCAGGAAAGCAGAGAGAAAATAGTTGGAGAGCAATTGAGTTTTCCCTAGTCCTCTCAAGGACAACAGGTTGAAGAGGGAACTTCTAAGAAGAAACAATACCAGAAGGAATTGGAGGAAACCATTACTAAACTTACATTGTCTGAGTGGGTCCTTCGAAAGGAGAATGAAACCCTGATGGAAAATACCCTATGCATGGAGAAGGAGTACGATGAGTGGCATGAGAAGGAAACTCTGATTATGAAGAAGCAATAGACCCAAATTGAACTCTTTTTGATTCCTAACTACTCCTATTTCACCCATATTACCTAAGTTTTCATCAAAAAGGTGTTGTGTTCTCACGGTATGCAAATTATCTTAAAATGTATTATTTTACCTTGCTCTTAAGTATTTCTTGAAGTTAATCATTTCCTAATCGAATTATCAAGTTCGACTGATCGAAAGCTTATGCAGATTAGTCATGATTTGAAGCAGCTCCGTGATTTCCTGCAGGAAACCGTGGTCACTGATTTCCTGCAGGCACTCCGTGATTTCTTGTAGATGTGGATTTCTTGTAACTGCCCATATTTCTTGCAGTAGAATTGGTGGTTGGATATGTTCCACTTAGTTTCAAGAAGAATGGGAACATGGGTTTTATGAGGAAATACACCTACATGGATGTTATACTATTTTCTACCTTGAATTCATCATTGAAACTGCCCAGATCTTTAGTCCTCTTCTCGATGGTTGTATTGGGAAAAAGCTCCAACGATGTAATGAAATTTGTTTGATCCATGCTTTCAGTCATGGATCAAAATCAGCAGAGCTGTTTTATCATTTTATCTAGTTATTGATAGCAAGTAGTTACAAAATAGTAGTTTTCTTAATTCAAGAAAACATATGCCTTTGAACTTGTATAAATTTCATTATGTTTCATTTGCAAGGGGGTTGGTTGGTTGAATATATCAGACTCATACACCTCTATAATACTTTTCAGATTAATATAAATTTATATGTTCTGTTGATCTCCTAGTGTAAACTCATTTAACAATAGGGGGTTGTGAGTAAGGGAGGCCCTCCTTTGCTCACAACTCCATTACTTACAATATTTATATTTTGGTTGATTCTTTTTATGTATCAATAAGTTATTTGTACAACTAGTATTTCTCTTTTATGAATTTTAGCAACATATGTGAAATGGTTGGATGAAGAAGTTTGTTTGATTAATACTTTTGGAATCATTTAATGAGGTTTTAGCTTCTTGATTTTTATGACTGTCTGTTTGGTCTTTTATCTTTTCTAATCAACATCAACAATATCAAGAGCTGTAGAGGGATGATTGGATCCACTCAATAGCCTTTTCTGCCAAGAGTTGATGTAGAAAAGAGACATTAGAGTTGTGTGGATGAATGGTTTAATTAGAAATCACTTAAGGTATTAGCCTGCATATATTTTGCACAACATATCTCAAGCTTACCTACCCTTGGTTGATAATTTATGTCTATCAAATTATAAGTCTATAATTTTCCCAAACAAAGAGGCTTCTACGGATGGGAAGAAGAAGCAAAAAGAGGGAAAAGATAAAAAACAACAACCACATCACACCAGTGCAAAGACCCTAGCCACCACTACAACCATTACAACATTAATGACCATAAAGAGGAGAAGTGATGGAAGTTTCATCCAGAGCTAAACATAAAAAACAAGAAGTAAGATAATAAGAAGAAGAATCTCATGGCCACTGATTCAAGAAACCAAGTTGAAGGTAGGTCAAACGTGGATGAGAATATCATTTGTACATCGGTGTAGAAGGAGGTGAATTTGAGTAGCTTTCAGCAACAATAAGAGAAATAAATGACCAAACGTTTTGATGTATCCATATAGGTCAATAAGATGAAGATTGATGCTTTGTTTGACTTAGGATCGCAAGAAAACCTCATTGCAGAAAATCTAATCAATAAGTTGGGGCTGGAAGTTTGTGATCATCCAAACCCATATCTACTAGGATGGGTACATAAGGATGCAAAGCCGAAGGTAAAAAAATAGTGTAAAATTAGATTTTCTATCAGTGTTGATTTTATTGATGAAGTAGATCTGGATGAGGTTCCCCTTGATGTATGTGGAGTTGTGTTTGGGAGTCCATACATGTACATGTGTGATGCAATATTCATGAGGAGAGCTAACCAATACCGAATCATCAAGGATGGAAAATCATTCATCATCAACACGCACAAAGGAGATTCAAAAATTTCATTGGTAAGTGCCAACCAAGCCATGAAATTGATCAGTTCCAACAAGAAGTATGTTTTATCGTTTTTAAGAGAAAATTAGTTTGTAGAGGAGTCAAGAAGAGGCAAGGCATCCCTAGATGGGTGTACTAAGAAAAGAAAACAAAAATTGGAGGAGTGGTTACAGGAATGTAAGGAAGTGTTGCGAGAGCCTAAAGGGCTACCCCCTAAGAGAAAAGTGGAGCATGAGATCCAGCTATTTCCAAACTCCCCATTGGAAAATATTGGGTTGTATAGGTAGTCTGTTTTAGAACAAAGTGAGGTGAAGAAACAGTTGCCTCAACTGCTGGAACAAGGTTTCATTCGACTGAGTAAATCACCATGTGGTTCACCATTCATCATTATGCCAAAGAAGGATGGGACTTGGTGGATGTGTATAGATTACAGGGCATTGAATAAAATCATGCTGAAGAACAAATACCCCTTACCTAGGATAGAGGATCTTGTAGATTACATGCAAAAAGGAAGGTATTTCACCAAGTTGGACTTGAAGTCTAGATATCACCAGGTTCAAGTCAAAGAAGAAAATACATGGAAGACTCCCTTCAAAACTAGGCAAGGTTTGTATGAATGTTTAGTTATGCCATTTGGCCTATGTAATGCACCAGCTACATTTATGATATTAATGAATGATGTACTACGTTGTTTTATATATTCATTTGTTATTGTCTATTTGGATGATATACTTTTATATAGTGCCAGCTGAGAGGAGTATATTTCAAATTTAACGCATGTGTTGGAAACATTGAAGAAGCACCAACTTCTAGCAAATCTAAAGAAGTGTGAGTTTGCACAACAATCCATGGTGTATTTGGGATATGTGATTGGTGGAGGAGAATTGAAGATAGAGCCTTCCAAGATGGAGGCCATCATGAAATGGATGATGCCTACTAATTTTACTGAGGTTAGGAGTTTCATTGGAGTAGAACAGTACATGAGGAAATTCATAACCTCATTTTCAGCGGCAACAACACCACTCCACACCATAAAAACAAGAGAAAAGGGTTTCGAGTGGGAAAAGCGACAACAAAAGGATTTCGATGAGTTAAAGAAGAAGATCAATGAAGCACTACTTCTAGCATTACCAAACTTGCAACGACCCTTTAAAGTGGAGACAAATGCGAGTGGGTATGTTATGGGAGTTGTCTTGATGCAAGGAGGAAGGCCCGTTTGCTACCATTCTAAAGCATTTCATGGGAAGTTCTTAACTACCCTACCTACAATAAGGAGACCTATGCCACGGTGAAATATGTGAAGAAGTGGAAGCACTATCTGATGGGAAAGGAGACAATAATCCACACAGATCACCAACCATTACAGTACCTGTAGACCCAGAATAAGATACAATAGACCAGGCATTACAAGTTGATGGGGTTTTTACAATAGTTTCATTTGGTCATCAAGTATAAGAAGAGTAGCACAAACAAGTTGGTTTATACTCTTTCAAGGCCACCCACATCAAATATTATAGCTTTGGGGTCTCTTATGCACATGGATCCATTCACCCATGATGCATACAGAGAGGCATATTCAAAAGATGAGGACTTCAACGAGGTGTATCAGCAGTTGCAGAATCAGAGTCATGTGCACGATTGAGACATCACCATTGAATACCATCACCAAGATGGGTTACTCTACAGGTTAGATAAGCTACGTGTTTCTAAAGGTGAGAATTTGTAGCCGATTAAAGAGGCTTACACCTCCAAGGTTGCAGAGCACTTTGGTGTAGCGAAGACCATGGCTAACTTGCAGATGTATGTGTATTGGCCGAAGATGCAAGAACAAGTAGCTAGGTTCATAAGAGGATGTATGCTTTGCTGTACCAGCAAGCCTAACATGAAATAGGGTCTGTATCATTCCTTACCTATACCAATTCATCATCAAGAAAGAATTTCCATGTACTTTTTGGAGGTTTACAGACAACCAGGAAGGGACGTGACTACCTATTCGTGGTAGTTGAAAGGTTCAATAGGATGTGTGTTATAATGGAATGTAAAAATACCATCAATAGATAAGAAGAAGAAAAAATGTTCTTTGGACAGGTTTGGGTACACTTTGGGATACCATGGAGCATCATTTCAGACAAGGACAAGATTTGTTAGTGCATTATGGACTACATTGTGGGAAAAGATGAACACGAAGTTGAAGAGATCTACAACATTCCATCCATAGATAGATCGACAGACATAAGTAGTCAAAGGGAATTTGGTGTAGCTTCTTATGGGTTACAAATAGAAGCATCTGAAGACCTGGGATGGAAATCTTGTATATATACAACATTCTTATAATAGAGCAGTCCACAATTCTATAGGATAGTCCCCATTTGAAACATGTTTTGGATATTTTCCACCGTCACCTTTCCATATTGAATATGGGTAGCAAGAAGGAGTGAAGGAAGACATTACAGGAGATGCTTTAAGGGATGAAAATTTTATAGAGAAGATTAGGTAGATCCATATACAGGTGTAGGAAATACTGCAGAAGTCGTAGGTGAAGTGTAAGGCCGGGCATGATCAACACAGAATAGAGAAATCATTCAAGGTGGGAGACAGAGTACGGCACAATTGAACAAGGAGAGGTTGTAGGGGCCTGGTAAAAAATCAAGGCTCTAAAGTATGGTCCCTTTGAGATACTAGAAAAGGTGGGTGATAATTCCTATCAACTCATTTTACCACCATAGATGCACATTTACTCAGTTGTAAATGTAGAGAATTTGAAACTCTATGAACATTCCATACTAGATCAGGAAGAGGAATAGGTCCTACCTTATGTGGATGATTTGGCACCAGACACTTAGGCAGAGTTCAAATAAGATACAGTTTTATAGAAGAGTTCCAGAACTATAAGAAAATGGCAACAAGACCTTTGGAAAACTGGGTTGAAGGGACAACTTCCAAGCAAAGCTAAATTGTACACCAAAGAGAAGGTGGAGGAAAGCTTTCCTCACCTTGTTCAGTAAAAGATTTTGGGGACCAAAAGACTCCAAAAATGAAGAGGTGTGATCCAAATTGGATCATTATATTGTTTTTCATCCATATCGATGCATTTGGAGTGGAAAACCTGGAGGAATCAACTCACGGGATTGTTTTTACTAGCGGGACCCAACTTGGCAAAATAGGGTCTCAAACCTTTCAAGATTGTTTTGAGGCATCAAATGATGTTTTTTGGGGTAAAACTTTTCCTCTAAATTTTTGCACCTATTCATTCGATTCTAAACACATAGAGCTTTCCAATTACATAAGAATCCAATCAATCAGAGTCTATATGCAAAAGTTATGCCACTTAGAAGTTGACCTTCCTGTTTTCACACATATAGTTCGGGAGGATGCCACATTAGC
This sequence comes from Pinus taeda, assembly GCA_000404065.3. Lineage (NCBI taxonomy): Eukaryota > Viridiplantae > Streptophyta > Pinopsida > Pinales > Pinaceae > Pinus > Pinus taeda. The sequence continues at coordinate 92,925 of APFE030956642.1, read as the reverse complement.
CACCATTATTCATGGAAAAGGGGCTATCCACATGTTTTTGATGTAAAAGAATCTATAAGAGTCTATTTTTTAAATCTAGTTAAGAGTTGATGTAGTCAAACTTAACCACTAGTAGGATATCGGGTTGTGTTATAATCGGGCCACTAGGAGGAAGAGGTATTCCATTCATTCGAGAGCATTTTGTTCCATAGTTGAGAAAATATAGAGAGGAAAGATAGGATGTGGAGCACATAGAGAGGATTTGTGCACTGTAGCAACCCATGGGCCACATACATTACTTCTTTGTATCTGCAACCATATTTCCAGATAGAAAAAGAGTGTGAAGTGACCTCCTCTTCCAGTTGGGTTTTCTCCCGAAAGGTTTTCCCAGAGAACATATCTTGTGTATTATGTGTGTGTGAGCTTATTTTTTCGTTATCTATTTTTCTTCTTGATTTAATTTTAAATGCATGCACCAATTATAGTTAATTTTGCAGATCTAGAAATTAAATAATACTGTAATAGTGTAGAATCTCATATTTTTAATATAATATTATTAGATCTGTTGTGATGACCTATCCAGTGTGTTATCACTTAGAAGTTTTCCCTAGAAGTTTTCAAAAGAAGGAATAATCCATGGTAACCACAAACAAAATATTTTAGACTCAGGTTCTAGCCAACCTAAGTCCAGACAGGGCTCTCTCTTTATAATTTAACTTTGTTTTTTATTAGATTTTAGGCTAGTTCTTACGGTTCATGAGGATTTTGATTTTGATTGAAAGTTGGGTGGTGGAATTCTTGGAACATATGGATAGAGCTAGGTCTTTAAGCCATTGGGATATGGAGCCAATCAAAGGATAGCTTAACTGGACCAACTCATTAAAGGGATTGTTCATAGGGCAGGCTAGTAAAGGAAAAGGAAAATCTTCAAAGGGCTGATGGATGGAATGATTCTAACTAGGGTAAAAGGGAAATGAAGAATCCTTAGACCGGGATCAGAACGACGAACATAAGGTGATCATTAACAAAGATAAATTAAGAATTCTTTGCTACATAGGCCACAGGGAGAAACTATGGAAGTAAGGGATCATTTAAGAGTTCCCTAACTAAGATAGTTTAGCAAAAAAAATTAAGAAGGTAAACAGTCAAGACAGAGTGCATGAAAGAAAGTTCTGAAATATTATTCCTAGTTTACCATTCAGATTTCATAGAAACACATATGATTATTAATAAACATAAGGAAAAATAATAATAGACATGAGAGAATACTTATGTAATTTTTTCTTTACACAAGAATCCTGTAAAATGTTTGAACTTTATTCCATGATCCAGCAAGCCAATCTAGTCTTGATACAATAGCACTATGATTTTAGATACAAGTCTACAGAGATGTCTTTGAATCCACACTAAATACTTAGAAATGGGAAGTATTTATATAAAAAATATTACAAAATATCTTATAATAGTTTGAGATTTAATTAAGGAAATAAAAATATCTTCAAGCATGAAGATAGAGACAGATGGAAAATTGCATCATGTTGTCCCTCTTATTGTGGTAGTACTAGTTGTTGCAGTTGAACTTGATCCCTTTCTAGGCTGGCTGATATGTGTATGCTGGAATCATCTTTGTCTTTGGTTTTTAACTGATACTCTTTAACTTGTTACTCTTTGACCTTGTTTACCTATTTCATCTGGCTACCATTTAGATTTACTATGGTAACTTATAGCAAATCTGTTATCTTTTCCCACCATTCATCTTCAGGTAACTTTATTTTGAGCATTATTCTATAAATATTGTCTACCTCAGTGTATTTGGCAAAATTAGGCTTGGTGACAAACAAGTGTTTCACCTCATGCTCTAGAAAAAATAGATCCTCTAAAGTATCATACAATACATTCCCTGTAGGCAAGGCCGTGATACCTGAAGTGCTTGCTTGATCTTTGGACAACTTCCTTAATCTATCAACATAGTCCAATTTGGTCATAAGTTTGTCATGGATGACCATAGGACTTGGAAGGCCTTTATTCCTCAAAATTTGAAACTTTTCCATGAATCTGTCAATGCCCACCTGCATGCTGTGGCATTTTCCCTCTAAATTAAGCATAAGGTTTCTTTTAGAAAGAACCTTTTTGACTTTTGTGATGGGCTTAGTTCTGTCTTCTACACCAAGCTCATTTAGTTCATGTCTATTCTTTCTGTTCAAGATGTCGATGAGTCGATTAGCATCCTCAGGCTGGTCTCCTAAGTCTTCCTTTACCTTTTGAATTGCTTCGGTGGCCACTTTCACCAGTTCTATTTGCTCAAATACTTCTTGAATTGATGGCCAAATATCATTGGCAGAGTCAATGATATTGGCCCAAAGCATTTCATTAGTCTGTCTTAGTGGCTTTTGTAGAGTTATATCCTTCTCTAGGACCTTAATCTTCTCACCCATTCTTAGGGCTTTCTATGTTTCTTCTTTCTGTTGTATTTGGGCAAGCTTGTGGTTAGTTTCTAGACTTTCCACTTTCTCCTTAAGTCTCTTAAGCTCTGTTGTCTGGATGGACATTTCCTCCATGGATTTCACTAACATTGTTGTCTTTTCTGTTGAGGTACCTGCTGTTGTAGACTCAGTTGAGACAGGCAGTGCTATGACAGGTGGAGTTGTTGGTGGCAAGGATGCTACTAATGTTGAGGGAACTGTAGTTGTTACTGTGGGAATGGTAGCCGAGCAAGTGGTGGCCAGTTCACTTTGTTTGGACTAAATCAATGTGTCCAATTCTTTCTCTATTTCTTTCAACTGGTCATTTAGCTTGAGGACCAAGTCCATAAACTCCTCTTGTCCCTTTTGGGTCTCCACGACCTATGTTGTTTGTGGGTGATCCAGTGGTGGAATCTTAAGCTGCTTTTTCAAAGAAACTATGTCATTGTTTTTCTTCCTGATCAATCTTTCAGTGGCCTTCACATCTTTGGGATCATGTCCCAACTCAATGATCAATTCCTCTAAGGACTTGATTATGGTGTCCTTTGCCTGTGAAGAGGCCTTTTCCAATTGGAATTGAGTTGATATTTTATCTAGGGAATTCTGCAATTGGTGATTTGTGATGGCTTTCCCTGTCAAGGTGGAGTAAATCATCTCCCTTGTCTGTTTGTACAACTCAATCTGGTCAATAGGAGGTATGTCCTTTGCCAGTACTTCAAAGTTCATTTTTTTATAGTCAGCTACTCATCTTGGTTACTGTGTAGTGGGCTTCATGAATGTCATTTGCATTTTTCCTTCTTTCACCTCATAGGTTGACGTAAGCCTTGTCTGATTGGTAGGTTCCATCTTTAAGTATTGTGAGTAAGTCTGGGCTTTTAGCCTCTCATCCTGGCTTTGATGTCCATGTACCTTTCTTTGATATCTTGATCTTTGTCTGCTGGCATCCTAAGTGAGGACACTTCAACACTCTGTTGCCTTCCCAACATCTAAGTATGAGATTTGGAAGGTTCTGGTGTGCCCCCAGAAGGAGTGGAATGCTTGCTTCTTTCTTTCTCTGTATTGGTGGCCCCAATAGTTTCTTATGTGAATTCCTATTCTGACACAAGATTTAATCTCTACCTTTTGACTAGGCTGGTTTCTGCATATGTTTGCATAGTTGCCCCGCCTGATGTAGTGGCCTCCTCCCTATTCCTTTTGAGGCCTTTTTCCTCATGTAGAGCAGTTTTCAAGTTAGGGGGAGTACTCATAGTGGGCTTCTGTATACTTATTTGACCTAATTCTTCTGATAGGTCTGGCTACTATGATTCTTCTTGCACCTGAGACTCTTCTTCTATTGAGATTCATTTTTTACGTGTGATTCTGTTTGGACTTGAGATTCTCCTGGCACCTGCAGGAAAGAACCTTTGTCAAGCCTTTTCTCTAAATCAATTAGAGCATTTTCAATTGCTGCTTCAGTGCTATCCCTGTCTATTAAAGTATTCTCCACCCATTCCAATTGGTTTGCATATTTATCTATCTTAGGGATTCGGTGGTGAATGTAGGGAGCCATCTTGTTTTTCTATCTTTTATTCCATATGAAGTCATAGGGATCATATTTCCACATGAAGCTTTGCTTTAGTTTGAGTCTCTGAAATATTTCTTCTGCTTCTTGCCCAGATTCTCTGCTATTACATACAAAGGGGCCTAGTTGATCCTTGATTCTGAGCTGGGCCTTCTTTTTGGCCTTGATAAAATGTACCTCATCTAAGTTGATTATTTTCTTGTAGTACTCCAGAGAAAATATCATCATTGGGACGTATCTGGGAAATTTATATGGGGCCAAATCACAACCATAGATCCTAATTTCTGTGTGATTTTGGTATAAGTACCAATCTCCCACTTTGTTTTGTTTTGATAGCTACAGGATCCTCCTGATGTCTAAACTGATTCTTGGAGGAGGACTTCCTAGTAGCATGGTCACTACTGGATGTAAAAAAAGATCAATGAAATCTATGTATGGATATGGTGAATCATGCTTATGTATCAAAGGAGACCAAAAAATTACTGACCTAGGATGACCTTTAGTGTCAAGCTTTTGGAGAGTGAAAGGGAACTTGTCAACTTGGTAGTATAAGAAAAGGTGGTACAAAACTGAAGAATACTTAAACACTCTTTCATTACTCATTCTCAGGAATTGTTCATGCATCTTATCAGCTATGAACTTGGCATAATCATACATGACAGCAAGAGTTTGTCCTGGAGTGAAGATGGATATGAAGGCTAAGATGATTTCATCTATGTACTCACTAGTAGTATAGCTTAAGGCACTAGATATCATTGACACAATGTCCTGGCCAAGTTGAGAAAATATGGTCCACATATGTGGGGGAGGATCCTTTGGAATATGTTTTACTTCTATAATAGAAGTCTGGAATAATTCAGCAAGTATGGCAGTGTTAAGCTTGGGGAATTTGTCGAGTAGGTCTCCAATGGAAATAGGGGTTAGACTTTGTCCTGGTTGTAGCTGCAACATTTCATTGATTAATTCAGTAGTAATGGTGAAAATTATGGTATGGTCAGGGGACATCACTGCTCTTTGATTGGGAATATAGTTTGCATGGCAATAATGGACAATCTCTGGAAAGATGTGCACCTTAGGGAATTGATACTTGGGCAAATTAGACTCTCAGAGACCTATTTTATCAGTGTGGTTGAGGTATTGGTCTCTGTATCTGCAATACAGTTTGATAGGGGTTTCAAGGATAGATGTATTGGTCTCTGTATCTATAGTACAGTTTGATAGGGGTTTCAAGGATAGATGTGTCCTTGATTTGGAAGTATTTATTAGCAAGGTGAAGGTGATCCAAGTCCAGGTGAGGAGTGGAAATTGGTCTAACGTCCATAGCAATTGGGGCAGCCATACGCAGTTCTTGTGGATGTGAGAATGGGGGACATAAATTAAATTTTCTTGAGGGTAATGGGGTTTTAGTGTAGAGTAGGTTGGGGCAGCTTGAAGTTCCTTTCAATTAATCTTTCTTTTAATTTTTAAGAAACTGAGTAATTTGTCTAGAATTTTAGACAAGGTTTTTTAGCGGATTTTGGTCTAAATACCTGGAATTTTGAGGGAAATGGGTTCTGAATACGTTGAATGGAAACTGCAAATGGTCAAAGACGTTCAATGTTGGCTGGAAGGTGAACTGAATGTTCAATGGCATCTTTAGGGTGGCGAGTGGGTGTAGACAACAACTTCGAAGTTTGCAGGCGTGTGCATGGGTTGTTCAGTTGAATTCACGATAAGAGAAATGATTTCGGGGTTTTGGCTTTATGTGTAAAGTCAAATTTTTAGTGGATAATGTGAATAGTGACAATTTTGGTGTTTAGCAGAGGGGCGGTAAGAGGTTTCCATCGCACCACTTTTGGGCGCCTAGTGGTATTGGGAGGAGGGCCCCCGATTCCATTCATCGAGCGCCACATCGCTTTGGGGGCCCAATGGAAAACAAGCCATTTTGGGCAGGTAAAGTTTAGATTTTGGGCCCGCTCAATATGGTTAATAGTTGTTAGATCAAATGGGAGGCGATCACATGGTGATCGGGAGTGGGAATTGTACAGAGGGTAATGGAGGGGCCCAACTGATGTTTAAGCACGATGAGATTTAATTAAATGATGGATTAAGGAGGGGTTAGGGTGTCAGGTTCATTAATGGAAGGTTAACTTTTAATTAATCGCAGATCGATTAATTACATGAGTCATCGAGGTTTTGGGAAAAGTTTAGTTTATATTTAAACTGGGCTAGGGATATTAAATTAAAGGGTTTTAATATAAGTATACTGGAAAGGGTTTTTTTTTGGGAATTAATATATATAAATGTTAGAAATTAATATGATAATGGAAAAAATGAAATTGCGCTAAGTATAATGAATTTTTTGCATTTGTTTGCTTTTAGCATACATACATCATAACTTAGGCTAAAAAGTATTTTTGGGTTTGTTGAGAAAAGGGATTTTTTCTTGGGGGTGATCACTTTTCCTAGGACAACAAGGTTTTATCCTTAGGAAATGGGGTTTATTAGGGGAAAATGAATGAATTGAAGGGCATGAATGTTTATGAGGGGATTTTAGCACTTAAGATCTATAAGTCATTGGATCGAGGTTCTAGTCCCTCCAGAAGTCAGAGAAATGCTCTGAGCCCCTTTGACTTTAGATTTTAGGTACTTCAAACTTATTGTGGGAAATTAGTTAAGTAAAGGGTGAAATGAATGAGGGGAAATTAGTTAATTTGACTTTGTGAATTTTATTCCAGTCCCATTTCTCATTCAAACTTAGAACTTTCATGATGAGGGTGATAAATGTGCTTTTGTCTAATAATCATCACAATTCCGCAACCTTTCTTCTACTTACCCATCTACTCATCCTACCATTTTTAGTTCTCTTTATTAGGGTGTATTTAAGCTAGCAAACTCTTATCAAATATTTCTTTTCTTTACAATGGTAATCTAGCTAAATCTAACCTTATTATATCCAAGGGCTTAGACTAAATAGTTGAGCTCCTGTTTATTTACTCTACCTAATATACTTATCTGCCAATATTACACTATTTGGTCATATTTTTATTTCTCTATCTATAAACATGAAATTGAAACACGAAATAGCCAAGTTTAAACATTTTGACTACCATGGATTGTGGCATAGGTTACAAATTACACACAATCATTTATTCTACATAAAAAGTAAATAGTAGTGGCATTTTGACTAACACACTTTCATGGTCTTTTTTCTTTTCTTGGGGTTCATATTTTAATCTTTTTTGACCTTTTTAATCTTTTTGTCCTTTGATTTTTCTTTTAGGACATACCCTCTTTACATTTTTTAATTTTTTGAATATGGAAAACATTTTTAGAAAGCAAAGGTATGTACATATTACAGGTTTAATCTTATCCATTCAAAAGTTATGACTCCTATTGGTATTGGAAGATAATAGTGGCTCCACTTGGGGATGGCATTTCTTGGTGAAATGTTAAGAACTTGTAGATCAATGGCCTTCGGAATTGCTGTGATGTTCTTCTGCAACTTTTTCCCTTTCACTTTTCTTCCTTATTGCTATTTATGACCATAAAACCTTTGAAGCTTAGTGCCTTCTCTTCGGGTTTCAACTCCAAAAATTCACTATCCAATCAACTCTAAACTTTTGAAAAAATAGAATATGTACAAGTGATTAATGAAATTAGTAACTAGGTTCAATGTAGTGTTTAAGCATTCAACCCTTAGCTAGTCCTCCTTCTGCTTCTGTGCCATCCAACTCTCAGAGGAAAAAATCATTATTACCCCTGAATGCATAGATGATATATGGGCCTTTCCATAGGAAATCAAATTTCCCATGTTTACCTTTATCCTCTCTTCTTAAGTCTCATTTTAAAACTTTGTCTCCTAGGTAAAAATCGTCTACCTTAGTCCTTTTGTCAAAAGCCTTCTTGATCCTCTCTTGCACAACTTTAGATCTAATATGCATTTCTTCCCTGGTCTGCTGGAAATGAATTGTTTGGTTAATTCTTCTTTGGATTTCATTTGGTTCAACCTGCAATTCGTGGAGAAACTTCATCATTGGTGTTCCCAAAGAATAAGGGAAAAAAATCTCCATTCCATAAACTAATTGATAAGGACTGGTACCAATGGATTTCCTTGTGGTTAGCCTATCTACCCACAAGGCATTCACTAGCTTCTTGTTCCAGGTTTTCTTGTTATCCTCCAACAATTTTTTGATGATATTCGCTAAAATCTTATTGGAGGAATCTACTAGTCCACTACCTTGAGGATAATAAGATGTGGAGTGACCAATGGTTATATGATACTTATTACAAAAATCAATCATTCTTCTGGATTTGAAAGTTGTTGCATTATCAGTGATGATTTTCGGTGGGCACCCAAATCTATTTAGGATGTTGGATTCAAGGAAGGTTATTATAACTGTTTTAGTGGCTTGCCTTGATGGTATGGATTCTATCCATTTGGTAAAATAATCTGTAGTAGTAAGACTTCATTTATGTTGTGCAGAGGAAGGTAGGTGGATTTCACCAATGAAGTCAAGACCCCATTGTTGAAAAGGTGCTTCAACAGATATTGGTTTCAGGGGGAGAGGTAAAAGCTTGTTCTTTCCTTCAAAAATTTAGCATTTATGACATGAGGTTACAAATTTCTTTACATCAGAAAACAAAGTGGGCCAATAGAAACTGGCTCTAAGAATCTTGTTACTAGTAGTTTTCTAGTAAAAGTGTCCTCCATAATCACTTGCATGAAACTCTTGTAACACCTTGTCAGATTCTTCTTTCAATAAGCAATTAAGAAGGATACCTTCATGATTCCTCCAAAACAAAGAAATGTCAATTATGCAAAATTTTAAAGATTTCAATTTTAAAAACCTGCTTTTTGTCTTGGATAATTTAGGAGGAGCTTGTAAATTTTGTAAAATATATATGATATTAGCATACCATGGTGATACAATAAAGGTCTGGCTGATTGGTGGAGTCGCCATCTCCTCTTCATTATCCATTTCTGCAATACAATTTATGTCTAAGGCCTGACAGTTCGATTCATCCATGAGCTTGGCTAAACCTTGGCCTTTGATTAACTTTGTTGGCTTGATTTCTAAGTCATATTCTAATATAGTAGCAATCCATTTCCCTCTTTTACCATCTGAACCATCCTGTGTTAGGATGTCTTTGACTAGAACATTGGGAACATAAACTATTACATGATAATATAGAATGTAAACTCTTAAATCTTTGATAGCTTTAACTAAAGCAAAAGCTTTCTTTTCCATTATATTATACTTTAAAGGGGCATCCATCAGGGCTTTGCTAAAAAAGGCAATAGGCTGTTCATAACCTTGATCATTCTTTTGCAGTAGGACTGCAACAATTGTATGTTCTAAGGCAAAGGAAAATATGATGAAATCCCTGTCAAACTTTGGACTGACCAAAACTGGTGTTTTTGTTAAGGTTAGCTTAATATCTTCAAAGGATCTCTTAGCTTCAATGGTCCATTTTATGGTCGAATATTTCTTCAACATGTTATTCAATGATCTAATTAGTTCTACCAAGTTAGAAATAAATCTTCTAAGAAAGTTCATTTTACCTGAAAAGGCTTGTAATTCTCTGATGCTCCTAGGGCATTGTATCTGTAAGATGGATTCAATTCTTGCAGGATCTATTCGGATACCATCTTTAGAGATTATGTGGCCTAACAATTTACCCTCTTCTAACCCAAATAGAGATTTTTTAGGATTCAAAGAAATTCCATACTTCCTACATTTGACGAAGACCTGCCTTAGATGATCTAAGTGTTGTTTATCAGATTTTGAGAATATAGTGATATCATCTAGTTATATTACTAGGAATTCATGGATTTCCTTAGAAAAAGCTATATCCATAGTTCTTTGAAAGGTGGCCCCTGCATTCTTTAATCCAAAAGGCATTTTAACATACATGAAAGAGCCCCAAGGAGTAGTGAATGCAATTTTATCTTGGTCATCTAGGTGAACTAAAATCTGATTATAACCAGAAAACCCATCCAGTAATGAGATCCTGGTTGACCCTACTACCCTTTGTAATATATGATCCATTTTAGGGAGAGTGTAATTGTCTTTGAGGGAAACTTTATTGAGATGCTTGAGGTCAACACATAGTCTAATCTCACCAGTCATTTTCCTTGTGGGCACCAAATTTGAAACCCAATCAGAGAATCTAATTGGTGCTATTATTTTGGTTTCATACATTCTTTTGATTTTCTTTTCAATAGAAGACAATAGAATAGGATTAATCCTCCTAAGCTTCTGTTGAAAAGGCTTCTGGTTTTCTTTTATGGGGATAGTGTGTTGTATTATGCTGGTGTCATAGGACTTGAGGTCCTCATAACTCCAAGTAAAGACATCTTGGAATTCCTTTAGCAATTTTATGTATCTCACTTTTTTAGTACGAGGTAAGGACTTTGAAAGTTTTATCAATTTTGGATCTTCCTTAGTGCCTATGTTACATTCCTCTATGTCAGATTTCAAGGGTTCCATCTTTGGTTTTCTAGGGACATCATTTGAATCAAACAAGTCTTCCAAAGGGGTCAATCCTTTGGGCAAAAAGTTGTCTTTGAGATTAATGATTTCAGAATCTTCGTTAATTATCTCATCAATTTCAACTTGCTTTAGGTTTTCTACTTCTGGTTTAGTAAATCTAGTGGGATGAAATCTATCTATCTCTTCATATTCTAATTTGTTAATTTATATTTTATCTGTAAAATCAAGATCTAATGTTATGTTAGTATCTATGTCTATATTTACAAATTCTTCTTCTAAAGTTAAAAAATGGTTTATTTGTTGATAATTCGTAAATACTTGCCAGTTTTTCAAGTTGTCTGGGATAGCAGGTTTGTGCCTAACCTCGGTAGTGTACTGATGGTTAGGTTGAAAGGGTAACTTACAAGTGCTTTCAAACATTGCTAAACTGTGAGCCTGCATATTATGTTTCCTTGGAATGACTGCAATCTTAGTTTCTAGAAAAGTGTTCAATATTTCTACAAGGGTTCCTCTATAAAAACTTAATCTGGGGTCTTTGGTCATATATACAACATTGATTTATTTGATAAGCAATTCAGAGTCTCCCATAATAAAAACTCTTATAGCTCCTAACTTTTTAACCAATTTGAGACTTAAAAGAAGTGCTTCATACTCAGCCATGTTGTTGGTGCATTTAAAATTCAGCTTGTAGGCATGGCCCTGTGAGTAATCATTTTCTAAATTGTATATCCACACTCCTGCTCTTGCTCCTAATTTGTTCACTGATCCATCAAATTCAAGATGCCATAATATTTCATGTTCGTAATTCTTACTATCTGGGGGGACAAAATCTTCATTGTTTAAGGTGTTTTGATTTTTTCTTTCATCTGAAAATTCTTGAATTTGGACAGTTTGATTTTCAGTTGTAATCGCAATTTATTTTGATTATGAAATAATGATGTTAGAAGTATTTTCTTGGTTTTTTTCAGCATTGTATAGAATAAAAGAATCAATGTCAGAATGCATAGAATAGATAGGAAAGTTTTGAGGCCTAGCCTAGGTACTCACTACATATTTCATTAGGGTCTCTCTGTACAGTTTTTTAGGATGTCCAAAGGCTAAAATTGTGGCATATGACATGTCAAGTTGAAAATATCCTTGGAGTTTAGTCCCCCATGATCTAGAGAATAGCATGCCATATTTAGGTGGTATATTAGCAACAACTATGTCCATCAGAATGTTCTTAGCATGGTATTGTACTAGGGAAACACACAGGTCTTTGATTAGTCCTAGGCACTTTACTTGACTTAAATCAAATGAAAATAGGTCCTTGTAAGGCCTAGTGATATCCAAGTTCAATTTCTCCATAACAGATTTAGGCATTAGATTGTGTGAAGCCCAAAAGTCTAGCATAGTATTCTGTAGGATTTTATCGTGAATGTTAAGGCTACGGTAAAAGAGTGGTATCCCTCCTTCCACTGGTTTTCCATTAACATTAGGACCGAAAATGAGCTCAGGCTGATCATCAAATAAGTTAATAGAGTCTTTATTCTCAACGAAGTTTAAAGATTTGCTTATTTGAGATTTGTAGGTTTCATTTTTAATCAACTCTATCAAGGGGACCAAGATTTTCAATTTAGGCACCTCTAGCCCCAAATTAAAAGGCAAAGGGGATTTCTCTGTTTGAGGATTTCGAATTTTTATGGCAGGATTTGGAGTAGGTTGGTCTTCTTTTTCTGTGTATTTTATAAGGTGATGTTTGGAGTTTCTTCTGTTGTCTCCTTGGAGGGGATTGAAGTGGATGGTTGATTATCAGGGGGTTGGTCATTGGTTATATTTACAATGGTGGGACCAGAAGGATTTTGATTTGGTCTAGAGAGGATTTGGAGAGTTTTGGTAACTGTAACTGATTTAATTTTCTTAGGTTGATTTGGTACTGCTTTCTTGTTTTGGTCAGGAGTGCCAATATGCTTCTTACTCCTCATATTGTACTGTTTGTGCACTTCAAAGACAACATAATCATACCCTTTCTTGTAATCAAATGATTCTCCTGATTGGGTCTATAATTGCTAAAGCATGTGTAATTCCTGATCATCTTGAGTAAAAAAGACAGTTTCCTCCTCATCTAATCCCATTAAGTTAATTTGTGTGTCTCATTCAGGTTCTTTTGAATGGGAAGTTTCAGCGTTGTATTCTTGAAAAGGTGGCCTAATATTCTAATCAGGTCCATTTTTTCCAATGTTTTGATTTTGATTCTTTCTAAAGTTTGGATTTATCACTAGAGGTGCCTATTGATTATCACTGTGAGGCTTCCTTTTAATCTTCTCAATCCTATCCATCATTTTTTCCATTCCTTTGGCTAGGGAATCCATTTTAAGGTCAAAGGGTGAGGCTTCATCTTTCAAGGATGCTCTCCTTTCGTTCCTAACCCTAGCTCGTTTTGCTAGCATGTTAGCTTCAACACTAATTGTTACACTCTGCATATCTTCTAGATTTAGAGGGTTTCTCTCTCTAAGTTGGAATGCCATATCAGTGTCGAACCCCTTAGGAAACTTTATCAGAGCTAAGCCAGGTGGGGGTCTAAGGTCAACTAGTATAACATTGTTTATATTGTTAAACCTACTACAATAGGCTTAGACTGTTCATTTGGTCCTCTCCTAATGTTTTCATATTCTGAAAGGATTTGAAGAGGATTCCTTTTCTTTTCCCATCTATTTAAAAATTGCTGGGAAAATACTTCTAAACTATCTATATTATTAGCAGGTAGAGATCTAAACCATGTTCTTAAATCGCCAGCTACAGTCTAAGAAAAAAGTCTTACTTGGACATCTGCAATATCAATTTCATGTAATTCAAAATAATATGTCATCTTTCTTGTATGCTACTATGCTTTATAGGGTCCTATGCCATCAAATTGGACAATTTTGTTATGGTAGTCTTGTGGCAAGGCACCTAGTGGAGCAGGAAACACAAGAGGAGTGTATCTATTTGCCATGGCTCTAAGTTGGGCAAGACTAAGAAGTGGAGTTTGGGTACCAGAAGATGATACAGTGGGTAATGGAGAGCTGGGAGTAATGGGTGATTGATGTGTAATGATAGGTTGGTGGGGAAGTGAAAGTATAAATGGAGGTGAGGATTGAACTTGAGAGATGGAAGGGAATAAAGGTGAAATAAAGGAAGTTGAAATTGTTTTAGAAAGCTCAGGGATCTTAACAGTAGTAAGGGATGACATAGGGGAATTCAGAATGTATTGATCAATTGAAAAGTTTGTTCTTTGGACTTCAAGTTCTACTGTAAATTCTGGATCTAGAACTACGTCATCAAGTGCACTCTTAGACATGGTTCTAAATAGGAAAAGGTCAAAAGACTCATCAAAGGGAGGTCTTCTGAAAAAAACCACTCATTTGGGTAGGAATATGCTTTAATTGAAGGTGTAGGACTGATTGAATTTTATTGTCTTATGGATATTCTTGAAATCACATTAGGATTATCAAATACTTAGGGAGGGTTTGGATTAGGATTGGCCCTAGTATAGTGAGTTCTCCTTGAAGCCAGAGTTTCAAACTTTTCTAGTTACATTCTTTTTATGAGATTTTTATAAAAAACTTCTAATAAATCCTTCAAGAGCCTTGAAATAAAGAATTGAAATTTCTCAAAGGTTTACTAAGACTAAGGATTTGAGTCCCTAGTGTTGTCGCCACTATGTTATCACTCATAAGTTTTCCCTAGAAGTTATCAAAAGAAGGAATAATCTGAGGTAACCACAAACCAAATATTTTAGGCTCAGGTTCTAGCCAACCTAAGTCCAAAGAGGGCTCTCTCTTTATAATTGAACTTTGTGTTTTATTAGATTTTAGGCTAGTTCTTAGTGTTCATGAGGATTTTGATTTTGACTGAAAGTTGGGTGGTGGAATTCTTGGAACATATGGATAGAGCTAGGTCTTTAAGCCATTGGACTATGGAGTCAATCAAAGGATAACTTAACTGAACTAGATCATTAAAGGGATTGTTCACAGGGCAGGCTAGCAAAGCAAAAGGAAAATATTCAAAGGGCTGAGGGATGGAATAATTCTAACCAGGGTAAAAGGGAAATGAAGAACCCTTAGACCGAGATCAGAATGAAGAACAAAAGGTGATAATCAACAAAGAGCAATTAAGAATTCTTTGATACATAGGCCATAGGGAGAAAATACGGAAGTAAGGGAGCATTTAAGAGTTCCCTAACTAAGATAGTTTAGCAAAAAACATTAAGAAGGTAAACAGTCAAGACAAAGTGCATTAAAGCAAGTTCTGAAATATTATTCCTAGTTTACCATTCAAATTTCATAGAAACACATATGATTATTAATAAACATAAGGAAAAATAATAATAGACATGAGATAATACTTATCTAATTTTTTCTTTACACAAGAATCCTATTAAATTTCTGAACTTTATTCCATGATCCAGCAAGCCAATCCAATCTTGATACAATAGCACTATGATTTTAGATACAAGTCTACAGAAATGTCTTTGAATCCACACTAAATACTTAGGAATGGGAAGTATTTATACAAAAAATATTACAAAATATCTTATAATAGTTTGAGATTTAATTAAGGAAATAAAAATATCTTCAAGCATGAAGATAGAGATAGATGGAAAATTGCATCATGCTGTCCCTCTTATTGTGGTAGTGCTGGTTGTTGCAGTTGAACTTGATCCCTTTCTAGGTTGGCTGATATGTGTATGCTGGAATCATCTTTGTGTTTGGTTTTTAACTGATACTCTTTAACTTGTTACTCTTTGACCTTGTTTACCTATTTCATCTGGCTGCCATTTAGATTTACTATGGTAACTTATAGTAAATCTGTCATCTTTTCCCACCATTCATCTTCATGTAACTTTACTTTGAGCATTCTTCTATAGATCTTGTCTGCCTCAGTGTATTTGGCAAAATTAGGCTTGGTGACAAACAAGTGTTTCACCTCATGCTCTAGAAAAAATAGATCCTCTAAAGTATCATACAATACATTCCCTGTAGGCAAGGCCTTGATACGTGAAGTGCTTGCTTGAACTTTGGACAACTTCCTTAATCTGTCAACATAGTCCAATTTGGTCATAAGTTTGTCATGGATGACCATAGGACTTGGAAGGCCTTTATTCCTCAAAATTTGAAACTTTGCCATGAATCTGTCAATGCCCACCTGCATGCTGTGGCATTTTCCCTCTAAGTTAAGCATAAGGTTTCTTTTAGAAAGAACCTTTTTGACTTTTGTGATGGGCATAATTCTGTCTTCTACACCAAGCTCATTTAGTTCATGCCTATTATTTGCTACATAGGTCACAGAGAGAAACTACGGAAGTAAGGGAGCATTTAAGAATTCTCTAACTAAGATAGTTTAACAGAAAACATTAAGAAGGTAAACAGTCAAGACAGAGTCCATTAAAGCAAGTTCTGAAATATTATTCCTAGTTTACCATTCAGATTTCATAGAAACACATATGATTATTAATAAACATAAGGAAAAACAGTAATACACATAAGAGAATACTGATCTGATTTTTGCTTTACACAATAATCCTGTAAAATGTCTGAACTTTATTCCATGATCCAGCAAGCCAATCCAATATTGATACAATAGCACTATGATTTTAGATACAAGTCTACAGAAATGTCTTTGAATCCACACTAAATAATTCAAAATGGGAAGTATTTATACATAAAATATTACAAAATATCTCATAACAGTTTGAGATTTAATTAAGGAAATAAAAATAGCTTCAAGCATGAAGATAGAGACAAATGGAAAACTGCATCATGCTATCCCTCTTATTGTGGTAATGCTGGCTGTTGTAGTTAAACTTGAGCCCTTTTTGGGTTGGCTGATATGTGTACGTTGGAATCATCTTTGTCTTTGTTTTTTAATTGATACTCTTTGACCTGTTACTCTTTGACCTTGTTTACCTGTTTCATCTGGCTACCATTTACATTTAATATGGTAACTTATAGTAAATATGTCACCTTTTCCTACCATTCATCTTCATGTAACTTCAATTTGAGCATTCTTCTATAGATCTCATCTTCCTCAGTGTATTTGGCAAAATTAGGCTTGGTGACGAACAAGTGTTTCACCTCATGCTCTAGAAAAAATAGATCTTCTAAAGTATCATACAATACTTTCCCTATAGGCAAGGCCTTAATACCTAAAGTGCTTGCCTGATCTTTGGAAAACTTCCTTAATCTGTCAACATAGTCCAATTGGGTCATAAGTTTGTCATGGATGACCATAGGACTTGGAAGGCCTTTATTCCTCAAAATTTGAAACTTTGTCATGAATATGTCAATGCCCACCTGCATGTTGTGGCATTTTTCCTCTAAGTTAAGCATAAGGTTTCTTTTAGAAAGAACCTTTTTGACTTCTATGATGGCCTCAATTTTGTCTTCTACACCAAGCACATTTAGTTCATGAATATTCTTGCTGTTCAAGAAATGGATGAGTCGATTAGCATCCTTAGGCTGGTCTCCTAAGTCTTCCTTTACCTTTTGAATTGCTTCAATGGCCACTTTCACCAGTTCTGTTTGCTCAAATATTACTTGAATTTATGGCCAAATATCATTGACAGAGTCAATGATATTGGCCCAGAGCATCTCCTAAGTCTGTCTTAGTGGCTTTTGTAGAGTTAGATCCTTCTCTAGGACCTTAATCTTCTCACCCATTCTTAGGGCTTTCTGTGTTTCTTCTTTCTATTGTATTTGGGCAAGCTTGCAGTCAGTTTCTAGGCTTGCTACTTTCTCCTTAAGTCTCGTAAGCTCTGTTGCCTGGATGGACATTTCCTCCATGGATTTCACTAACTCTGTTGTCTTTTCGGTTGAGGTACCTTCTGTTGTAGACTCAGTTGTGACTGGAAGTGCTGTGACAGGTGGAGCTCTTGGTGCCAAGGATGCTACCAGTGTTGTGGGAACCACAGTTGTTACTGTGGGAATGACAGCTGTCGAAGTGGTGGCCAATTCACTTTGTTTGCTCTGTATCACTGTGTCCAATTCTTTCTCTATTTATTTCAACTACTCATTTAGCTTGAGGACCAAGTCCATTAGCTCCTCTTGTCCATTTTGGGTCTCCAGGACCTCTGTTTTTTGTGGGTGGTACAGTGGTGGAATCTTAAGATGCCCTTTTAAAGTAGCGATGTCATCGTTTTTCTTCTTGATCAATCTTTCAGTGGCCTTCACATCTTTGGGATCATGTCACAACTCAATGATCAAGTCCTCTAAGGTATTTATTCTGGTGTCCTTTGCCTATGCAGAAGCCTTTTCCAATTGGAATTGAGCTGATATGTTATCTAGGGAATTCTGCAATTGGTGAGTTGTGATGGCTTTCCCTGTCAAGGTGTAGTAAATCATCTCCCCTGTCTATTTGTGCAACTCAATTTGATCAATAGGATGTATGTCCTTTGCTAGTACTTCAAATTTTATCTTTTTATAGTCAGCTACTGATCTTGGTTGCTGTGTAGTGGGCTTCATGAATGTCATTTGCGTTTTTCCTTCTTTCACATCATAGGTTGACATAAGCCTTCTCTGATTGGTAGGTGCCATATTTAAGTATTGTGAGTAATTTTAGGCTTTTAGCCTCTCATTCCTAGCTTTGATGTCCTTGTACCTTTCTCTGATATCTTGATCTTTGTCTGCTAGCATCCTAAATGAGGACACTTCAACACTCTGTTTCCTTTCCAACATCTGAATATGAGATGTGGAAGGTTCTGGTGTGCCCCGAGAAGGAGTGGTAGGCCTCCTTCTCTCTCTCTGTACTGGTGGTCCCAATAGTTTCTTCTGTGAATTCCTATTATGACACAAGATTTAATCTCTACCTTTTGACTAGGCTGGTTTCTGCATATGTTTGTATAGTTGCTCCATCTAATGTAGTGGCCTCTCCCTATTCCTTTTGAGGCTCTTTTCCTAATTTAGAGTAGTTTGAAAGTCAAGGGGAGTACTCATGGTGGGATGCTATATACCTGTTTGACCTAATTCCTTTGATAGATCTGGCTGCTTTAATTCTTCTTGCACCTGAGACTCTTCTTCTATATGAGATTCATTTTGTACCTGTGATTCTGTTCGGACTTGAGATTCTCCTGTAACCTATAGGAAAGAAACTTCATCAAGCCTTTTATCTAAATCAATTAGAGCATTTTCAACTACTACTTCAGTGCTATCACTATCTCTTAAATTATTCTCCACCCATTCTAATTGGTTTGCATATTTCTCTATCTCAGGGATTCGGCGGTGAATGTAGGGAGCCATCTTGTTTTTCTGTCTTCTATTGCATATGAAGTCACAAGGGTCATATTTCCACATGAAGCTTTGTTTTAGTTTGAGTCTCTGAAGGATTTCTTCTACTTCTTTCCCAACTTCTCTGCTATTACATACAAAGGGGCCTAGTTAATCCTTGATTCTGAGCTGCGCCTTCTTTTTGGCCTTGACAAAATGTACCTCATCTAAGTTGATTATTTTCTTGTAGTACTTCAGAGAAAATATCCTCATTGGGAGGTATCTGGGCAATTTATATGGGGCTAACTCATGGCCATAGATCCTAATTTTTGTGTGATTTTGGTATAAGTACCAATCTCCCCCTTTGTGTTGTTTTGACAGCTGCAAGATCCTCTTGATGTCTGAACTGATTCTTGGAGGAGGAATTCCTAGCAGCATGGTCACCACTGGATGTACAAAAATATTAATGAAATCTATGTATGGATATGGGGAATCATGCTTATGTATCAAAGGAGTCCAAAAAATTACTGACTTAGGATGACCTTTAGTGTCAAGCTTTTGGTGAGTGAAAGGGAACTTGTCAACTTGGTAGTATAAGAAAAGGTGGTACAAAACTGAAGAATACATAAACACTATTTCATTACTCATTCTGGGGAATTGCTCATGCATCTTATCAGCTATGAACTTCGCATAATCCTACATTACAGTGGGAGATTGTCCTGGGGTGAAGATGGATATGAAGGCTAAGATGATTTCATCTATGTACTCACTAGTGGTATAGCCTAAGACACTAGATATCATTGACACAATGTGTTGGCCAAGTTGAGAAAATATGGTCCACATATATGGGGGAGGATCCTTTGGAATATGTTTTACTTCTATAATAAAAGTCTGGAATAATTCAACAAGTTTGGCAGTGGTAAACTTGGGGAATTTGTCGAGCAAGTCTCTAATGGAAATAGGGGTTAGATTTTGTACTAGTTGTAGCTGTTGCATTTCATTGATTGACTTAGCAGTAATTGTGAAAAGTATGGTATGGTTAGGGGACATCACTGCTCTTTGATTGAGAATATAGTTTTCATGGTAATAATGGACAATCTTTGGAAAGATGTGAACCTCAGGGAATTGATACTTGGGAAAATTAGACTCCCAAAGACCTATTTTATTAGTGTGGTTGACGTATTGGCCTCTGTATCGATAGTAAAGTTTGATAGGGGTTTTAAGGATAGAGGTGTCCTTGATTTGGAAGTCTTTATCAGCAAGGGGAAGGTGATCCAAGTCTAGGTGAGGAGTGGAAATTAGTCTAACGTCCATAGCAATTGGGGCGACCCTTCTCAGTTCTTTTGGATTTGAGAATGGGGGATAGAAATTAGAGTTTCTTAAGGTAATGGGGTTTTATTCCAGAGTAGGTTGGGGCAGCTTCAAGTTCCTTTCAATTAATATTTCTTTTAATTTTTAAGAAATTAAGTAATTTGTTTAGAACTTTAGACAAGGTTTTTTAGCAGATTTTGGTCTAAATACCAGGAATTTTGAGGAAAATGGGTTCTGAACAGGTTGACTGGCAACTGCAAATGGTTGGAGATGTTCAGTGTTGGCTGGAAGGTGTTAGAGTCGGTCTAGTTATCCCTCCGTCAGAGATCAAAGCTCTTTCTGCATTTCATGTTTAGGAGTCCCATCAGTTTTGATCAGTTGCATTTCGTTAGGCATGCCATAACTCTGACGGAATGGTTTGTGTCACTCATTCCCCTCATGCATGGCACTGCTGCTTCACGTCTAGTCATAAAGCTTCAAAGGTCATTATTTCAAAATTTTAGGTCTTAGGTCTAGGATTGAGTCCATTTTGTTTTGAAAAGTCTTAGAAGACCAGCAGGCCAGAGGGATGTCTTTGATAGACAATCACTTCAATAATTTTCATCATTGTACAGATAAAGTATGACTTCTCTTCAAAACTCCGTTTTGAAGATAAGTCGTCATCTCATTTTTGTAAAAAAAATTCAAAAATTTCAGTCCTTGAAATGTCAAAGCGCAGCCTTGGTCTCCTTTGCCAGAGCATATCACAACTATCCCTGCAAAAAATTATGAAAGAAAATCATTATTTCAACTAAAGTTAAGAAGGAAACCAAAAAGGTCAGAGTCTATTAATTCCAAAAAAGTGTCAATGACAAAACATAAGAAAATGGGTTATGGATCAAGCAAAAATCAAAAGGGAGTCTATATGAATATATTTCACATCATTTGCAACCCATTCCACATTCCAAGAGTGAAGAGCATCGTTCCAAAGCAATTTTGTGAGTTTGTATGCAAATTGGAGCATTTCTACGGTGCACAACGCATCAGGGGCATGTGGTGAATCAGGCGACAAAACACAATGAGAATTTGCACGCGTGCGGCGCATCAGAGGCGCGCGGCGCACTGGGGTTTATGCCCAAACTTGGTCCGGAAAAACACTAAAATGCCTCCTCTCAAGCACAAATTCGCAGGTAGGCTTATATCCATGGCTTATTCTTGGTTTTGAACGGTTTATGTAAAGGATTATGATATGTTTTCCCTAGAAAACCAAGTGGAAAAAACCCTCCTTTGTCCATTAAATTGCTGTAAGAATTTAAATGCAAAAATTGCTGAAGGGTTTTAAAAACTAAATGTTACCAAGGTTATCATTTTTTCCTACTTCCTTTTGTTTCCCATCCCCTATATTCACCATTATTTTCGCCAATAATTCCATCGTAAACCCTACACTATCCTCCCTCAAATCCTAATCCCTCACTTCTATTACAAACACATGATCCCTACCTCATCCCAAAACCCTAAAAATTCAAGATTTCCATGTCCCTTACTTTCTCTAAATTCCTTGTTTTATTTCCATGTTCCCCATTTCCCTGATATTTTCCCTTTCCTAACAATTCACTTGTACATTTGTGTCCCCTTGGTCACAGCATTTTGAGCAAAAGAAATAGTCTATAGTCAATTTTGCACACAGTTATCAGCATATATATATTCCAGCTATCTTGTTTCTAGCTACAGTCTCACCTTGTCACCTGAGACTATTTCTCAGGCCACCGAGATACCAAATGTAGGGGAGGGATGGAGAAAACGCCAAATGCTAGACAAATTTTACTATGAGCCATATATCAAGCCTGGGTATATGAGACACTTGAGCGCAAATTTTCCTTTTAGATTCCTGAAAGATGAGTTTGCACCATTGATGAAACTCAGCATTCGGTATTTCAGTTGTGAGGGCAGATTCTCATGTCTCTATGCATACCATGTTCATTTGTTGATGCATTTCACAAGGGTACGTATGATGAAAATTCCGTTTTTCATGTGTCACAACATAGAGAGGATGGTGCCTTTAGTATAAAGGAAGAGCCCAACACATCAGCATAGGAGTATATATCATTATGCATTGATCAAAATCATAGTGATGCATCAGTTGGCACAGCAGGGTATTGCTTGGGAGGATTTCATGTATCGTGATTACTTTTTCGTGCTATAGCCTCGTCCAGAGATAGTTCATGATGAGGGAGGGCCTTCATAGCAGTTTGACATTCCTAAGACCGAGCATTTCGATGCTCCAACATATGTGACATATCAGAGAGGCCACATGGCCTTATTTGCATCTGCACGACGAGTACTATCTCCACCCGAGGTGGAAGGGGCGTCGTTGACATCATCAGCACAACGAGTATTATCTCCACATCATGTGGAAGGGGTCTTGCCTCCGTCTTCATCATAGGTACAGATTCAGGATAGGGGCAAGAGACCCATGTTTGATGAGAGTCCTTCAGGAGGTCAGGACATGGGTATCATTGATGTTGATGCTAGCTCTCCTAACTCGGAGCTAAAGGAGATCATCCGAGAGAAAAGGTCCGAGAATGAGTTGCTGCAAAAGAAATTGCAGATGGCTAAGTGGGTGATCAACTACTTGGAGCAATGCAACAAACAGCTAGAAGATGAGCATACACTTTATGAGCTGCGAAAGATCCGGGAAGACACCTATTGATCGAGAATCAATGCTCATCCGGGTAAACACTCATTTGGAGAAGTTGTTGGCAAAGGTAAACAGAGACAAATACATGCTTCGTCATATGAAAACTCACTATTGGGCTCACATGCATGTTTGCAAAGTGAAAATGAAGATCCTAAAGAGGCATTTGAGCAAAGCGCTAAAGCGACGGAAAAATCCCAATCCACTCCAAATTTTGGCTGAGGTTTCATTGGTGGGGCACAACACATGATAGAGGATCTTCACTCCGAATTTGAGCAAATTCGGAGAAAATTTTGTCATTTTGAAATTTTTGGCTCGCAAAACAGGTTTTTTGGCTCAACGCGTAGCACGCGACCCATAAGATGGGGAGGTCCAAATCACAAATGGCTCATATTTTTGGATTTTTCATGATGAATTATACATTCTCAGCCATTTCCAAAGCATTTCATGAAGTTCTGGGTGACCAAAAGGCTCAAAAACATCATGAAAATCACCTTTCTGCCACTTTTTGCACCAGCAGGAAGTACTTCTGGGAGAATGCACGTTTGGAGGGTCAGATGGACACCAAATTGGAAAATTCCACTTGGGTTAGAAAGTAGACATCCAAGGCTTTCTAGAAATCCAACCTAAGCTCAATTTGGATGCAAATAAGTTCCCTAAAAGTAGGTAGAAAGGCGCGCGGTGCACAGGGCTGATGCACAGGGTGTTTTGGCACAGTTTTCATCCTCAGCTTAGCAAATGAAGCCAATTTGACCAGTTTTGACTTGTGATGTGATTTTTCACCCTTCTTGATCTAATTAATGGAAAATTATGTTTATTTGACACTTATTTACCTATTCTAGATGATTCATTCATAAGATAGCAAAAATTTAATGAATGAATTGATTTCCTAGCTTATAGAGGCAGGTTGTTTTGACTGCCTAGATTGTAGTGCTTTGTTTAGAATTGGTTGAAACAGCTCCTAGGATGATGATCTCGACCCCTAGAGGCAAGGGAATGTGTTGGCTTGCCTATATTATGTATTTTATTAGTCATTTTCCGGGTTGGACTCTTGGGAACAGCTTGACACTCTATTGCACATATCTTATCTACATTGTTGGCAAAGGAAAGACTAGGGTTTTGCAGCACTATTTGGGATTCATGTGGATTTATGTGTTGATGGTGTGTTTATTTTAGTACTTGTAAGTTGTGTATGTGTGCCACTTGCCTTCTTTAATATTCTCAAATTGAACAAATGAAGTGTTAAGGTAGAATCCATAAATTTGCTATGCTCTGCCTTTAAATTTGTTTAATTTTCTATGTTTTCATATGTTTAGGGAGAATCCTTGAAAGTTGCTTGCTCTCCTTAACCTCTCAACAGTCAGATCTATCCATTCAATCAGTTTAAAGGCATCAAAACAATCACCTATCTTGCCCCAAGTAGACCTTTGCAAAAGCTGTGCCTCATCCCTGCACCCAAAATTGCCTTTCCCTTGAATTCAACAAAACCTCAAAAAAATCAATTTCAAAGTCCTTGTACTTCATACCTAGCCTAAAATTAGTCATCAATTTAGTCATCTCGAGCTCGTTGATTATCTTTTTCCGAGATTGACCCCGAGAGAGCCCTCTCCTAACCTCGTAGGGCTAGCTACGAGGCTAAGCGTGGTTTGATGTAGCCTTGAGTCTTACCTTATTTCAGCCTAAGGTAGATTTGAGCGCTAACATAGTGGCGACCATACTGGGGAAGAAATCTCAATGGTTTTCTTGCCAATGAGTTTTTTTTCACAAGTCTTAGATGGATTCTGAAGTCATGCCAGGTAGCTTTCGAAACGCTCTTGCTATGCATAAGCGGAAGTAGATAAATGCTGCTTCAGTCGATCTTCGGTTAGCTTGTGAATACTTGATTTGCAAATCACACCAGTACTTTTGTTCGTTCTAGACCTTTGGATGATTGAGTCTAGAAAACGATTGGCTAAATTATTTTAATTCTTTTGATCTTCTGATAAACACACTGGCTTCAAAAAGACATACAAGAGCTAATCTAGATCCCAATCCACCTCCTATTTACGAAAATCCAAACTTGATTCGAAAAATCCTCCATCAAGAAAGCTCGGCGACTCCCGTGGTTAAATATCATTCATGTCCTGCAATTTTTGAATACCTTGAAGAACTTTCTTTTGACGAAAAGTTTGAATTGTCATTGTTTAAAACCAAGTCTGAAAACGCTCTTGATTCTATAGTCCCAAATCCTGATTTTGCTGCAGCTCTTGAAATTGAAAAACACAATAAATTAATTGACAATTTTATCTTGAGGCACCTTCAGACCGACATCCAAGCTACAAATCTTGCTGATTTCTTAGAAGCTCTATCTGCAAATATTGGATCTACTGTCACGACATCCACCTCTAGAATTCCTACTGAACCGCCTTTCATTCTGACCATACCTGTGCAACCTATAATTACTTATTCAGAATCTGCAGCCAATTTCCCTCCTTCTTCCCACATTGCTTCTCCTCCGCATACACCTCCGCATAATCGTCATACGGCAGCTACACCCACTCCACCAACAACCCCAAGACTAAATCCACCTAGAGTAATGGCTGCTCGTTCGCACCTCTTGGTTTACCTCAGCAATTGCATGATATGCCCGCGGATTATCAGAGTAAGATTCCTATATTTGACGACACTCCTCAAAGTGTGTCCGCTCAGCAGCACATAGACAAAATGGCCAATTTTTGTGATTTATATGAGATTGATGAAGAGGATGTAACTATGCGATTGTTTGTGCAAACATTCGGAGGAGAGGTAAGAAAATGGTTCAGAGGCTTGGGAGCCAGAAGTATACCTACGTTGGCTGAACTTCATAAAGAGTTTCTAGATCATTGGGAGCTCAGAAAAGATCCGCTTTAGATCAATGCCGAGTACAATAATATCAAATGCAATCATGGTGAGTCTATCCAAGACTACATTATCAGGTTTAATGCAGTTTATAATGCTATTTCGGATGATTTAAGATCATCTAGAAAATCAGCGCTTCTCAAATTCCCGGATGGTTTTGATTCGGAGATGGCTTATTCATTACAGGATAGAGATCCACCTACTTTAGAAGATATGCAAAAGATTGTTGTTAATGTTGAGGCAAATCTGAATGACAAGAGAGCACGGTTGAAAGCAGAGAAAAGAGTGACTATAAAGGAAGAATCTACATCAGAACCGCCTTGGCTTCGTGAGATGGAAAAAATGTTCAAAATAATGAACCTTGACAAATCAGAACCATAGATTCGTAATCCAAATTACCGTGGCCAACAACAACCTCAGTTTATAATTAAGCAGCGTGAACAAAGAGCACAAGAGCTGGCAGCCCAGCAACAGATCAAAACTCCTCTTTTGCAGAATTTTGTGAGTCAAGATTCAAATGAAGATGCTGATGTAGTAGGGGACCAAAATCACTTCTTTACTCCCGATGATCTTCCCATTTACATCATTGAAGAAGAAGAGTATGGAGAAAGTTTAGGCACCCAACAAGATGAAGATTTTACCTTAGCTAATGATGCAGATTTAGATGATTACCAAAGAGGATATTTGAATGCCTTGTCCACTCAACAGAAGCAGTATTCATTGAGAAACCGAGATGTGCCCATCAATCCAATTCAGAAAAGAAAAGAAGCTACAGCACCAAAGACGGATTCACCAATACCACAGAAGAAAGGAAAGGAGACAATTGATCCCACAACTAGCAAGATATCAGCAGCAGAAAGGACAAATCAGGCAAGTATAATCAAAGATAGGAGAGAAGTTCCGGTCAAAGAAGTCGACAAAGTTTCAGCATTTAGTTTGGAAAATGAAATTTACAAATTAAGAGTATCTATTCTTTTGACTGAAATCATAAAAAACAGCAGCTACCAAGGTCAAGTCTCTAAAATTTTGAATTTTGATCCCATGTTCGACACGGTGAACGTTGAAGATGATCAACCATAATTGATTTTTGGGCCAGCATTGGATGGTGAGTCCCCTGATAGTGATGTTCCTCCCTTTTATATCAGTTTGAGATTGCATGAATATGTTTTGCACAATGCTATGTTCGATTCGGGTGCTTTGCACAATTTGATGCCAAAGGCGATCATGGAGAAGTTGGGGTTAGACATTACAAGGAAATATCATGATTTGTATTCATTTGATTCCAGCCGTGTGAGATGTATCAGGCTCATCAAAGATTTGGTTGTTAGCTTAGACCAAATTCCAGTGAAGAATGTCTTGATGGATGTGGTTGTGGCAGACATTCCTCCATGTTTTGGTATGCTACTTTCACGATCTTGGGGGGCTAAGTTGAAAGGTACGCTACAGTTAGACTTTTCTTATGCTACAATTCCAGTCTTCGGTCAAATGAGAAAGCTATATCGAGATCAAAAGATGAAATACATGATAACCAGCAAAGAGAAGCCAATCAATCATCCTGTAAATTATGTACATACAGATTTGGAGTCATTTGTTTCATTTGCTGATAGTTTTCATGATCTAGATAGTCAGTTAGTTCAGGCGGAAGATATAACAGAGATCAATGAGAATTTTAGAGAGGTTCTGCATAAAGAAACAAGAGAAAAGCAAGCTACTATGGAGCAAACAGCTGAAGATAATGGGCAGCAAATAGAAATAACAGAGCTAACACAATTTCAACACTTGGAGAAGATGAAGATGGTCTTTGGACCATGGATTTTGATGGCGCAGTAGGTAGTGATGGTGCTGGTATTGGTGTGTGGATTCGAAGTCCCTTTTCCGCTCAAGACAAAGTTCCAAGCAAGGTGAGAGTGTGTTCCTATAAACTAGCATTTGATTGTTCAAATAATGAGGCGGAATATGAAGCTCTAATTGCTGGCCTTAAGATTCTGAGAAAGCTGAAAGGGAAGAAGATTGCAGTCTATGGTGATTCAGAGTTGGTGATAAAACAATTTAAGGGTGACTTTCAGGCCAAGCATCCTCGCATGAGGGCATATCAAAATGCAGTCTTAGATATTTTGAAGTTATTTTCTGATCATAACTTGACATGTGTGCCTCACATACAAAATGGTGTTGCTGATGGACTTGCTAAGGCAGCAAGCAATTTAAAAATTCCAATGAATTCTAGCAACAAGTTTGAGATTCATGTGAAACACCGTCCCACCGTTCCAGACAATCA
>APFE030956642.1:0-64907 GCA_000404065.3 Pinus taeda | reverse complement strand
ATGATGGTAGTGATAATATACAAGTAAATCAAATGGAAGTGCTGCAACTTAAAGATAACATTATTCCTAAGGGATTGATTCCTTTAGAGGAGCTGTTTGACCAAGACGATGTGGCCCGCAAACCGACATTAAGACCAACTGAAAAGGGTGTTGAAGAGGTAAACATTGGGACAGCTGAGAATCCCAAGATGGTAAAGCTATCAAAGTCATTGTTACCAAAGG
This sequence comes from Pinus taeda, assembly GCA_000404065.3. Taxonomy (NCBI): domain Eukaryota; kingdom Viridiplantae; phylum Streptophyta; class Pinopsida; order Pinales; family Pinaceae; genus Pinus; species Pinus taeda. The sequence continues at coordinate 64,685 of APFE030956642.1, read as the reverse complement.
TAAAAGCAGAATATGTGAAATTGTTGTCGTTATTTTCATATGTTTTTGCATGGGATTACTCAGATTTAAAAACATATGACACAAATATCATTTAGCATACTATTCCTATTAAGTCAAATCAGAAGCCTTTTCGTCAAAAGTTGAGGAGAATCAATCCTAAGCTGCTACCATCAATTGAAAAAGAGGTAAATAGATTGTATAAGTCAGGAATCATTGTGCCTATCCGATTTTCAGATTAGATATCAAACTTGGTGCCCGTAAGAAAGAAAACAGGTGAGATCCGTTTATGTATTGACTTCAGAAATTTGAATAAGGTGTCCTTAAAGGACAATTATCTGCTGCCCAAAATGGACCATATATTGCAGCGAGTAGTTGGAGCATCAAGGATGTCACTACTCGACGGCTATTCAAGATAAAATCAAATTCTAGTGCATGAAGATGACCGTGACAAGACAACGTTCACCACTCCATGGGGAACATTTCATTATGCAAAGATGCCGTTTGGTTTGAAAAATGTAGGAGCCACCTTTCAGCGCGCAATGGAATGGATTTCGCCAATGAAAAAGATGTATTTTTATTTGTTTATCTTGATGACTTAACCGTGTTTTCAAATTTTGATGAGGAACATTTGTATCATTTGAAAATTGTCTTCCAAAAGTGCAGAAAATATGGAATTTTGCTAAATCCGAAAAGAGTCTGAGGGCAAACTTCTTGGCCACATCATATCTAAAGATGGCATTCATGTTGACCCTGCATGTGTTGAAGCCATTCAGCAAATTGAACAGCCCAAGAACAAGAAAGAAATATAGTCCTTTAATGGTAAACTGAATTTTCTGCGTCGCTTCATTCCAAATCTAGCAGAGCATCTTAGAGAAATCACGAGCATGCTGAAGAAGGACAATCAGGTAAAGTGGATCGAAGAGGTGGTGAAATCATTTAATTTAGTGAAGTTAGCTCTTTCTTCAACTCCTATTTTGATCAGCCCAGACTACACGCAGGATTTTATTTTGTTCTTATTTGCTTCTGAGCACACTTTGGCAATTGTATTAATGTAGAAGAGGGAAGGTGTTGAAAAGCCCATTGTTTTCTTTAGTCGAATTATAAGAGATGGAGCATTGAAATATAACATCATTGAGAAGCAAGCACTTGCACTTGTAAAGGCCTTGAAAGATTTCCGTGTGTATATATTGCATTCCCATCTTCTAGCTTATGTTCTTAATGCAGCAGTTAAAGATATTTTAATACAGGCAGATCCAGAAGGAAAACAGGGTAAGTGGATTGCTACGTTGTTAGAGTATGATGTAGATATTAAACCCACCAAGCTGATCAAAGGTCAAGGACTCGCCAAGTTAATGGCTGAAACGAACTTGCAAGTTCTAGACATAAATTTGATTGCTACCATGTCTGATGAAGATGAGGAGAATTCATCCATTCAGGTATCTGAAATGTTTCGTTCCTCTCCTTGGTACCCTGAAATTTTATATGTACTTAAGAATTTGTCTTCATCTCTTGGAATTCCTAGAAACAAAAGTAGAACATTGAAATTTAAAGTTGCAAAATTCTGCATACTGGATTCAACATTGTTTTGGAAAGACCCTGGTGGAATGTTATTGAATTGTTTGGTAGAGGAAGAAGCCAAAAGAGTTGTGGAAGACTTTCAAAGAGGGGACTGTGGAGGTCATATGTTTTGGAAGACCACAACAAACAAGATTCTAAGGGCAGGATGTTATTGGCCTTCATTATTTTCAGATGTATATAAGGCTGTTAAAAATTGTCACGAATGCCAAATTTTTGAAGGGAAGCAGAAACTACAGCGTTTGCCTCTGAAACCAATTAAAGTCAGCGCACCTTTTCAGCAGTGGGGATTGGATTTCATCGCGGAAATTCATCCGGCATCATCAGGACAGCATCGATGGATATTGACAGCCACAGACTACTTCATAAAATGGATTGAAGCAATTCCTACTCGACAAGCTACGGATGCGGTAATTATTTCTTTTCTTGAAACCAACATTTTGTCATGTTTTGGATGTCCAAGTAAGTTAATCACAGATAATGCAGCAACATTTAAGTCAAAAAGGATGGTTGATTTTTGCTATAAGTACAATATTAGCTTGGGACATTCAACCACATACCACCCTCAAGGAAACGGATTGGCGGAGTCATCTAATAAATTTTTGGTCAATATCATTAAGAAATTGTTGGAAATCAGTAAAAAGGGCTGGCACAAGAAGTTGATAAATGCACTATGGGATGATAGGGTGAGTTAGAAAAAGTCTATTGGCATGTCTCCTTTCGAGTTGGTGTACGAAACAGACACGGTTTTTCCTACTTCGCTCGCTGTCCCGGTAGTCAAATTGTTTCAAGAAGCTGGTAGTGAGGAAGATCCTATGCAGAGAAGGATTAATTAGATGATTCATTTATAGCAGACACGGGAGGAGGTATTTCAAAACACTTGCAAGTTGCAGGAGCGCATCAAAAAGATTTATGACCGGAAAGCAAAGGCAGACACATTTAAGCTAGATGAGGTAGTTTTAAGGTGGGATGCTTGACATGAAGACAAGGGAAAGCATGGCAAATTTGAAAATTTATGGAAGGGTCCTTACAAGATTGCAACATATCGTGGCCAAAACGATTTCCTTCTCAAAGAAATGAATGGAGATGAATGTCCTGGAGGGCCGATTAATGGTCGGCTGTTAAAGAGATACTACTTCTGAGTATTTTTCTGCTCATTTCATCATCATTGTACATATCATTTTACTTTTGTTCTATTGCATATGTAAACTAACTTAATATCTTCAGTCTGGGGCCCGAGGTGAAGGCTATAATTCTGAAAATGAAGGTTAGTTAGTTTAAGTTTGTCCAGTCAGTTGTCTCAATCTTTTAGTTTCGAGTCTAGTTTGGTCAAAGCGGTTTTTGGTTTTTCAGTCAAATTCTCAAGATTTTGTGTTGGAATAATGACTCCATCGCCCAATGGATGAAGGCACTGTCTATCTCTTACAGAGATCTGCAGTTCTTGCCATCTCCAAGGAGCTACCATCCCCATTGGAGCCAATGTTAGAGTCGGTCTAGTTATCCCTCCGTCAGAGACCAAAGCTCTTTTTGCATTTCATGTTTAGGAGTCCCATCAGTTTTGATCAGTTGCATTTCGTTAGGCATGCCATAACTCTGACGGAATGGTTTGTGTCACTCATTCCCCTCATGCATGGCACTGCTGCTTCACGTCTAGTCATAAAGCTTCAAAGGTCATTATTTCAAAATTTTAGGTCTTAGGTCTAGGGTTGAGTCCATTTTGTTTTGAAAAGTCTTAGAAGACCAGCAGGCCAGAGGGATGTCTTTGATAGATAATCACTTCAATAATTTTCATCATTGCACAGATAAAGTATGACTTCTCTTCAAAACTCTGTTTTGAAGATAAGTCGTCATCTCGTTTTTGTAAAAAAATTTCAAAATCTTCAATCCTTGAAATATCCAAGCGCAACCTTGGTCTCCTTTGCTGGAGCATATCACAGCTATCCCTGCAAAAAATTATCAAAGAAAATCATTATTTCAGCTAAAGTTAAGAAGGAAACCAAAAAGGTCAGAGTCTATTAATTCCAAACAAGTGTCAATGACAAAACATAAGAAAATGGGTTATGGATCAAGCAAAAATCAAAAGGGAGTCTATATGAAGATATTTCACACCATTTGCAACCCATTCCACATTCCAAGAGTGAAGAGCATTGTTCCAAAGAAATCTTGTGAGTTTTTATGCAAATTGGAGCATTTCCAGGGCGCGCGACGCATCAGGGGCGCGCAGCACATCAGGCGACAAAACAAAGTGAGAATTTGCACGCGCACGGCGCATCAGAGGCGCGCAGCGTGTTGGGTGAGGCACGCGGCACACTGGGGTTTGTGCCCAAACTTGGTCCGAAAAAACACTAAAATGCCTCCTCTCAAGCACAAATTCACAGGTAGGCTTATATCCATGGCTTATTCTTGGTTTTGAACGGTTTATGTAAAGGATTATGATATGTTTTCCCTAGAAAACCAAGTGGAAAAAACCCTCCTTTGTCCATTAAATTGCTGTAAGAATTTGAATGCAAAAATTGCTGAAAGGTTTTAAAAACTAAATGTTACCAAGGTTATCATTTTTTCCTACTTCATTTTGTTTCCCATCCCCTATATTCACCATTATTTTCCCCAATAATTCCCTCATAAACCCTACACTATCCTCCCTCAAATCCTAATCCCTCACTTCTATTACAAACACATGATCCCTACCTCATCCCAAAACCCTAAAAATTCAAGATTTCCATGTCCCTTCCCTTCTCTAAATTCCTTGTTTTATTTCCATGTTCCCCATTTCCCTAATATTTTCCATTTCCTAACAATTCCCTTGTACATTTGTGTCCCCTTGGTCACAGCATTTTGAGCAAAAGAAACAGTCTACAGTCAATTTTGCACACAGTTGTATATCAGCATATATATATTCCAGCTATCTTGTTTCTAGCTATAGTCTCACCTTGTCACCTGAGACTATTGCTCAGGCCACCGGGATACCAAATGTAGGGGAGGAATGGAGCAAACGCCAGATGCTAGACAGATTTTACTATGAGCCATATATCAAGCCTGGGTATATGAGACACTTGAGCACAACTTTTCCTTTCAGATTCCTGAAAGATGAGTTTGCACCATTGATGAAACTCAACATTCGGTATTTCAGTTGTGAGGGCATATTCTCGCGTCTCTATGCATACCATGTTCGTTTGTTGATGCATTTCACAAGGGTATGTATGATGAACATTCCGTTTTTCATGTGTCGCAACATAGAGAGGATGGTGCCTTTAGTACAACGGAAGAGCCCAGCACATCAACATAGGAGTATATATCATTATGCATTGATCAAAATCATAGTGATTCATCAGTTGGCACAACAGGGTATTGCGTGGGAGGATTTCATCTCCCGTGATTACTTTTCCGTGCTACAGCCTCCTCCTGAGATAGTTCATGATGAGGGAGGGCCTTCACAGTAGTTTGACATTCCTAAGACTGAGCATGTCGATGCTCTAGCATATGTGACATATCAGAGAGGCCACAGGGCCTTATTTGCATCTGCACGACGAGTACTATCTCCACCCGCGGTGGAAGGGGTCTCGTTGACATCATCAGCACAGCGAGTATTATCTCCACATCATGTGGAAAGGGTCTCGCCTCCGTCTTCGTTACAGGTACAGATTCAGGATAGGGGCAAGAGACCCATGTTTGATGAGGGTCCTTCAGGAGGTCAGGACATGGGTATCATTGATGTTGATGCTAGCTCTCCTAACTCGAAGCTAAAGGAGATCATCCGAGAGAAAAGGGCCGAGAATGAGTCACTACAAAAGAAATTGTAGATGGCTAAGTGGGTGATCAACTACTTGGAGCAGCGCAACAAACAGCTGGAAGATGAGCATACACTTTATGAGCTACGGAAGATCCGGGAAGACCAAGAATTAGCTCGAAGGAGACCCGGTGATTTGACACCTATTGATCGAGAATCAATGCTCATCCGGGTAAACACTCATTTGGAGAAGTTGTTGGTGAAGGCAAACAGAGACAAAGACATGCTTCGTCATATGAAAACTCACTATTGGGCTCGCATGCATGTTTGCAAAGCGAAAATGAAGATCCTAAAGAGGTGTTTGAGCAAAGCGCTAAAGCGATGGAAAAAGCCCGATCCACTCCAAATTTTGGCCAAGGCTTCATTGGCGGGGCACAACACATGATAGAGGATCTTCGCTCCAAATATGAGCAAATTCGGAGAAACTTTTGTCATTTTGAGATTTCTAGCTAGCAAAACAGGTTTTTTGGCTCAATGTGTAGCGCGCAGCGTGCGACCCGTAAGATGGGGAGGTCCAAATCATAAATGGCTTGTAGTTTTGGATTTTTCATGATGAATTATACATTCTCAGCCATTGCCAAAGCATTTCATGAAGTTCTGGGTGACCAAAAGGCTCAAAAACATCATGAAAATCACCTTTCTGCCACTTTTTGCACCAGCAGGAAGTGCTTCCAGGAGAATGCACTTTTGGAGGGTCAAATGGACACCAAATTGGAAAATGCCACTTGGGTTAGAAAGTAGACATCCAGGGCTTTCCAAGAAGCCAACCTGATATCAATTTGGATGCCAGAAAGTGCCCCAAAAATAGGTGGAAAGGCGTGTGGTGCACAGGGCTCAGGCGCGCGTCGCACAGGGTTTTTTGGCACAGTTTTCATCGTCAGCTCAACAAATGAAGCCAGTTTGACCAGTTTTGACTTGTGATGTGATTTTTCACCCTTATTGATGTAATTAATGGAACATTATGTTGATTTGACACTTATTTACCTATTCTAGATGATTCATTCATAAAATAGCAAAAATTTAATGAATGAATTGATTTCCTAGCTTATAGAGACAAGTTGTTTTGACTGCGTAGATTGTAGTGCTTTGTTTAGAATTGGTTGAAACAGCTCCTAGGATGATGAGCTCGACCCCTAGAGGCAATTGAATGTGTTGTATTTCCTATATTATGTATTTTCTTAGTCATTTTCAGGCTTGGACTCTTGGGAATAGCTTGACACTCTATTGTACATATCTTATCTGCATTTTTTGCAAAGGAAAGACCAGGGTTTTGCAGCATTATTCGGGATTCATGTGGCTTTATGTGTTGATGGTGTGTTTGTTTCAGTACTTGTAAGTTGTGTGTGTACCACTTTCCTTCTTTAATCTTCTACAATTGAACAAATGAAGTGTTAAGGTAGAATCCATAAATTTGCTATGCTCTGCCTTTAAATTTGTTTAATTTTGCATGTTTTCATCTGTTTAGGGAGAATCCTTGAAAGTTGCTTGCTCTACTTAACCTTCCAACAGTCAGATCTATCCATTCAATCACTTTAAAGGAATCAAAACAATCGCCTATCTTGCCCCAAGTGGACCTCTGCAAAATCTGTGCCTCATCCCCGCACCCAAAATTGCCTTTCCCTTGAATTCAACAAAACCTCAAAAAATCAATTTCAAAGTCCTTTTACTTCATACCTAGCCTAAAATTAGTCATCAATTCAGTCATCTCGACCTTGTTGATTATCTTTTGCCAAGATTGACCTGGAGAGAGCCCTCTCCTGTCCTCGTAGGGCTAGCTATGAGGCTAAGCGCGGTTTGATGTAGCCTTGAGTCTTACCTTATTTCAGCCTAAGGTAGATTTGAGCGCTAACAGAAGGCAAACTAAATTTTCAATGGTGTCTTTAGGGTGGCGAGTGTAGACAATAACTTCAACATTTTCAGGTGCTTGAATGGTAGTTTCAGTTGAATTCATGATAAAAGAAATGATTTCGGGGTTTTGGCTTTATGTGTAAAGTCAGGTTTTTGGTGGGTAATGTGAATAGTGACAGTTTTGGCATTTAGCCGAGTGGCGGTAAGCAGTTTCCAGTGCAACACTTTCGGTGCTGGGTAGTATTGGGAGGAGGGTGCCCGATTCCATTCATCGAGCAACACATTGCTGTGGGGGCCTAGTGGAAAACAACTCATTTCAGGCGGGTAAAGTTAAGATTTCAGGCCCGCCGGATATGGTTAATAGCCATCGGATGAAATGGGAGGTGATCGCATGGTGATCTGGCATGGGAGTTGTACGAAGGGTGATGGAGGGACCCAGCTGATGTTTAAGTACGACAGGATTTAATTAAATGATGGATTAAGGCAGGGTTAGGGCATCAGGGTAATTTAAAGAAGGTTAACTTTTAATTAATCGCAGATCGATTAATTACATGAGTCTTTGGGGTTTGGGGAAAAGTATAGTTTATATTTAAACTGGGCTAGGGATATTAAATTAAAGGGTTTTAATATAACTATACGAGAAAGTGTTTTTTCTTTGAGAATTAATATATATGAATATTAGAAATTAATATGAGAATGGCAGAAATGAAATTGCGCTAAGTATAATGAATTCTTTGTGTTTGTTTGCTTTTAGCATACATACATCATAACTTAGGCAACAAAGTATTTTTGGGTTTTTTGAGAAAAGGGGTTTTTTCATGGGGGTGATCACTTTTCCTAGGACAACAAGGTTTTATCCTTAGGAAAAGGGGTTTATTAGGGGAAAATGAATGAATTGAAGGGGGTGAATGTTTATGAGGGGATTTTAGCACTTAAGATCTATAAGTCATTGGGTCGAGGGTCTGGTCCCTCCAGAAGTCAAAGAAATGCTCTGAGCCCCTTTGACTTTAGATTTTGGGTACTTCAAACTTATTGTGGGAAATTAGTTAAGTAAAGGGTGAAATGAGTGAGGGGAAATTAGTTAATTTGACTTTGTGAATTTTATGCCAGTCCCATTTCTCATTCAAACTTAAAACTTTCATGATGAGGGTGATAAATGTGCTTTTGTCTAATAATCAGCACAATTTCACAACCTTTATTCTACTTACCCATCTATTCATCCTACCATTTTTACTTCTCTTTATTAGGGTGCAGTTAAGATAGCAAACCCTTATCAAATATTTTCTTTTATTTACAATGGTAATCTAGCTAAATCTAACCTTATTACATCCAAGGGCTCAAATTAAATAGTTGAGCTCCTTTTTATTTACTCTAACTAATCTACTTATCTACCAAGATTACATTGTTTAGTCAGATTTTTATTACTCTATCTATAAACATGAAATTGAAACACGAAATAGCCAAGTTTAAACATTTTGACTATCATGGATTGTAGCATAGGATACAAACCGGACACAATCATTTATTCTACATAAAAGGTAAATAGTAGTGGCATTTTGACTGGCACACTTTCATGGTCTTTTTTCTTTTCTTGGGGTTCATATTTTCATCTTTTTTTTTATCTTTTTAATCTTGTTGTCCTTTGATTTTTATTTTAGGAAATACCCTCTTTACATTTTTTAATTTTTTGAATGTGGAAAACATTTGCAGAAAGAAAAGGTATGTACATATTACAAGTTTAATCTCAGCCATTCAAAAATTATGACTCCTATTGGTATATAAAACTAACACAGTGGAATATCCACGACAGTTTACAAATCACTATACTTTAGAATCAACTACATTAGCTTGCAAGGAAGGAGAAGCAAATACGATACAACAAATGATGATTACAAAAATTTCATAGTGCCTCCCAATGGATGCATAAAGCAGGAGAGTCCCATATAAGACATTTTTTAATAATGGGAAGGTGCTGAATTGACATAGGAAAATGTTTAAAAAAAAGGAAAAAAGGAAAAAAAAACAACACAAAACATGAAGAAAAAACTTTAATTTCAATGAAAAAGAAAAAGAGATGATTCCACCATAACCCATTCCAATCATATGAAACTGTGCTACCTCTCTGATGAGTGATGGAAGTTATTTGCACACGAGCAATGGGGATATGTGCCATATTTGGATGCACTCCATTTCAAATGAAAAGGGATCTTTGAAGCACAATTTTAGAAATCATCGCTACTTCAGTGATGGCTACCAAGTGAAACAATGACTATAAGAAAAATAATATGCATACAATGGAGACAAAGCTTACAATTCTATAGTAAGATTGTGGGGACAAAACATACTGTAGCATTGTTTGAGAATTATTTAGTAGAACATCCACTATCAAAAATTGAGAAAGGTCGAAGTAGTGCAGCGAATCAATGGGCTGAACAATTATCACAACAAAGAGATAATATGATTTTTCCTTTACATATGGGAAAACAAGACATTTGCAAAGCCTAATGGAATACAATAAAGTCTCAATGAATTTAACCAGAATTTTATGGCTGAATTTCATCAGATTAATGATATCAACTCTCACATCGATGCTACTTTTGAAAAATAATTAGTGATCTGATACTTGTGGTCGAATAGAATTGGACATTATGATAGAAAATGGATAGAAATGCTAGATACCAAACCTGAGATTAACAGAAGAAATATTATTGAACCATTACAGACCAAAAAATCGATGTAGGAAGAGCTATGTCAATCTATGCTTTATGGTAACGTTATAGATGATGATTGAAGAATCTGACTAATATAAGGAATACCATCAGTTTCAATCAAACCATTAATAGAAGTAGCGCTATAATTGTATTATTGGTCAACATTACAATTGTATGCAACATTTATATACAACTTATGAGGTTGGAGTGCGTATGGAGTTAATTTACGGTAGCCTTATTGGTAACATTATCGTTATCATTAATGCATATTTATTATGGAGCAACATTTATTCATGAGAATTATACACTTTATACCTACAACGCGTACACAATTTTTCACGGATCAATTCCTTTTATAAATTTGTTTCATTGTTCCTATGTTATAAATTGAGCGTTGGATTAGTATTGACCATTGTATATTGGAGCACCAACCTTAATATAATAAGAATACATTTATATCTTCTACATTTGGATTAGCATATAGTTTACAGTGCGTTATTTACAAAGATGCATTAATGATTTAATGCATTATTGGTGGAGATGTAGTATGTGGTGGGTTACAATCATTCATGTATTCAACTATTCCTACATTCAAGTTTATTCAATTAATTTCCCTAGTTTCAATAGAACTCGAGTTAATCTACTGATTTTACACTGAACGAAGACATTAGAGAGTGCTCAAATGTGTGGAAAACTTTTTTCATGGAGAGAATTATATATTTATTACAGAGCACTGTCTCTGCACATTTCTGCATTCAAATGTCTTCATTGCTAGCATTTAACAAATACCAGCATTATATATGTGCCTTATGGAAGTGTTGGTTAGTATGGTGTTGGTGCGGTATTTGCTGGGAGTGGAGGAATAATATTATGGCAAGCTAGATATATATTGATATTAATATATTTCCACAACATTTTTGGCATTAATATCCTCAACAATGTTGGATGGGAAAATAACAAATTGCATAAATAAATCAAAGAAAAATCACCAAACGATATTAGAGATATGTATTGTGTTATCTACTAGAAGGCCTGTATTAGGTGTTACTTTCAATTAACATTTATAAATCTTGTATTCCATCTAGTAGGAGATTTGATGAGCTGGCCCCCAGTTCTCGATAAAGGAAGATCTTGTTGTCCATAAGGGAGGTTGTCACTGTAGATGTGAGAGATGGCAAGCATGAGCACCATTGACGTCAAATCTAGAATGTATTTTCTCTAATCGCTCCATGTGAGGCCACATTCATTTTATGGTCCCAGAATGTGATTTCTAGCTACAAGAAGAAGATATAGAGTGGATAACAAATTACACATTCAGTACCTAACAAGAAAGAATTTCTGTGAAGCAATAGTATAAGATTCAGGTTGTGGATGTCCATACGTCTTTTTCACAGAAAAATTATGTCACTAAGGGAAGTGGAATTGAGATTCCTTTTATGAAGCAGCCATGGTTTGGGTACCAAAATAAATTTAATTACAATACAAATGCCTAGTGATGCATTTCCTTGCGTTGGTTCACAAGTTTCCTTATGTTGATAGTGTGTTGAAGGTGTATATTCTACAACAGCATAGGTCCTACTGGGAAGTAGAAGACAAGGGTAGAAATCAAACCTTGCAATGCATTGTCTCCATAGGGATCACAAATTTCTATATCCCATATCATTATATTATTCACAGTGAGGACAAGATATGTCAGTAACCAATATTCTAACTGCCAGAAGTTTATGCATATCAATATTGGAGGAGCATGATTCATGATGGTTAGGATTTCCATATGAATTTAACTAGATTATAATTTTTTTATAGGAGATGGATGACTTTGTAGGGAGAATTCTAGGACTAATTTTTGTTGTTAGATAGATTGGGCAGTGGAAAATGCTTATGCTTGTGATCTTCTTGTGAATATTTATTGTATCCCCTTTCCATTGATGTTAAAGGGGGAGGTAAGCACATGAATGGAGGACAAGAAGGAAGATGAACATTGTGTTACCATCAATGAAAAATGGGGAGATTGATGGCATTGTTTTCATTGATGGCAAAGTAGCAGCAAAATATTAGCAAAGGAAAAGAAGCAACATGATTGGTTTGTTGAGACAATGACAGAGCAAGAAAAGAGAAACAAAGGAAAGGGAGTAGCAAGGCTATTTTGTTGAAGAATTTTTTTATGATGCAAGGCAAGACTCGATGATAGAAAATGAAAAAATCCATGACTAATAGGAAAGGTTATTGAGACAGTGGCATGAAAATGTTGTGATGCAAGGACAAGGAAAAGGAAAATATGTTGCATATATTGTTTTGTTTGATTAATGGAAAATGTTTTTATTGATCATGAAGAAAGGATGGTCAACTATATGATCAATTATGCATTATGTTGATGTATTTAATCATTACATATGGCTGAAAATAATATTGGGTGGAGCCTTTTTTTTTTGTTTTAATATTCAAAATATGAAGAATTTGGAAATGAATGAGTGGAAGGAAAAGAGTCAAGATTGTTCACTTCATATTCCTATGTGGGATACAAAAAACCATAAAACTATATTTATAAAACATGTGATTTTGGAAGACAAGGACTTTTAGAAAGTTAGAGAATGTATGAGAGCTGATTGAGATGTTATGCATTACTCACCTGGTGTATGTGAAGCGAATGTAAATAATATTTCAAGGGAAGAATAGGAAAAGATGAATATGGAGATATGCAGAATTGATGACCAGATAAACCAAGAAATTATTGTTTCTTGTTTGCATCAGGGGATTGTACTCTCCTTTAAGGTAGTGGCTTGATAAATATCAGGTTGGATCCTATTGAGGTAGGAGCCTCCTATGGGTTGTAGCCCACAAAAAGCTTATGGGAGTTGGAGCTTCCTTGCATGTTGCAACTTGTAGAAAATTGAGGTAGTAACCTCCTATAGGTTGGAGCCTACATAAAAGAAATTGTAATAAGGGAGTAGGAGCTTTCCTTTGCATCACAACAATAACAAAATCGTGGTTTTCTCCCTTTATGGGATTCCACTTATATCTGGTGTTCATATGTGTTGTCTTCATGTGCTAATGTGAGGTTTTTGGTTTGCTTATTACTTGTTGTTCACATATTCAATTTGTTGGCCATTATTTTCTAAGCTGCTCATTTAAAAATTCAATTAATTCATCTTAAAGAAAATAATTTTAATGTCCACGAATGTACTAAACTGATTCACCCACCCTCCTCTCAGTTTAGTCAAGTTTTCATCAATAGGAAGTAATTCAATTCCTTGGCTATATTACAATGAATAAAATTATGGGTACTGATCAGACTCATCATTGAGTAATTATATGGGCATTGATTGTCCTTAATTCACCTCCTAGCTTAGTCAAACCAACTATTCTCACAACTTATTTCATACTTTTGATTATATTTTGTTTATGAGATGAGTTAGAGTTGGATATTTTTCTTTGTGGTCTAATGTGTATGTAATGTAGGAATAAAGGATAAAAGAAAGGAAAATGCAGGGATAAAAGATGAAAGAAAGGAACTATGGTAAAAACCTTGGTAAAAACTCAAATGGTACAAGGGAGAGGAATTACAGGAGGTAAATCCTCCTCATTTACAGCCCTTCCATTCGAATATCCCTCCATCAGCTGAAAGTACAAAAAGCCAAATTAGGTGTACTAGAAGGAAGCCAAGCAAGTTAAGGTGCAAACAACCAAATCATGTGTACTAGAGGGCAACCAACCAAGTGAAAGTACGAGTTCATCTTGAGTTGGGAGCCAAGCCTCCCTACAAGACGGCAACTGAGCTAGTGAAAGGGAAAGGAGGAATTTACCATTTGAATTGGGAGCTATGCCTCCCTAATTTTTGAAGGAATTCATTGGAGACTTCAGTTGTATAAGTAGAGAGGCTTAAGACCTTAGTTTTTTTAGTCACAGTTAGTCACCAGTAGTCAATCACCAAGAGTTGGAAAAAATTCAAAATTTTGACTGTAGAACTAGACCTGTAATAGTTCTTGATGTAATACAGTGTTTTCATAATGAAGATGAGTTTTGTTCTGAGCCAAGACTGAGTTAACTCATAGGGTTGAAGCTCTTGGGTTAGGGCTCGACCCTAGCAGCCAAAGCTTCTCTTTATTGTATTGTTAAGTAGCATAGGTTTTTGTTCATCTATTGAAGTAGTTCATTTCCATTACAATAGTAGGATAAATGCATGGTTTGATTGTTCACTTGCTTCAGTAAGTTCATTCCCATTACAACATGATAGCATAGATTTCTAGCTCTATTCATTTACTTAAGTAGTTTCCTGTTTTTCTATTTATTTGTTTAAGTAGTTGCATTTCCATTACAACACGGTAGAACAGATTAGTTGTGTTTCAATTTGCTTCATTTATGCTTTCGTTCAAGTAGCATGGTAGCAAAGGAAAGATCCACAAGGTTTCTCACAGGTGTCTCGGTCTTACCTCCTCCCTCTAGGACCATGACGTGAGGAAGAAACCCTGCAGCAACCCCAAAAACACAGGGCTTTTATTTTCACAGGAAGTTTTTTGTTTAACACAGTCACTGAGCTCATTTCATATAACACTGTTCCTTTAATGGTCATCCACTCGTTCGCTCTCTTCCCATCATTTGATATCCCTCACATCCCTTTCATTCTCCTTTAGGATGAAAAGCTGAGAAGAAGCTGTTAATCCATGTCCAAATAGTTTTTAACCATAGATCGCCTCACATAGAAAAACTGACCAATCACCACCCGAATTCACTTTTAGCGTTTGACTTTGTGCACTTTAAATCCCAACTGTCAATCTGCCTTGTCAAATCAAATGGCTATCATGCACCTGCTCACCAACCATCTCGGTCAAACCTTGACTGTTGATCTGCCTCACTAGATCCAATGGCCATTGTGTGATATCACATGGATTTCTGTCTGATTGTTATCCCCCCCGAGGGCACATGAAATGGGTGGTTTCCCTGTGCTATGTGTTGGCTAGGGAGGCTAATCGTGTGAAATTTTAGAAAAAACTCTGACAACTTGGAGGGCACGTGAAATACTGCGTACCACCCTCTAAACCTGCTCCCTCATTTCTGCACGTTCCTTTAAGCGCTACAATCTCCATTGTTGATCTGTCTCCTAATCTGACAGGCATCGCATCACTTGATACCATTTCCACACGTTTCTTTTGCCTGCAATCTAATCTTTGCCATCCATTTGCTAATTAATCCTGTCTGTCCATCTCTTGCCTCCACTTGCACGATATAATCTTAGCCGTTCATCCTATTATTTCACCTTGTTTGCCCATCTACCTATGTACCCTCTTGCGATTTGATCTCAGCTATTCATTTGCCTTTCACCTGCCTGATCCAATGGTTCTCAGGCATTGTTGCTCCTTCACGTCCTGTTTTCACCAATTTGAGCTCCGACTACTTCTTCCACTTAGACACAGACTTAGCTTAATTTCCATTGTTTACCCCTTAGTCTTGTTTTGATGCTTTTACTTCTACAACTTAGATAATTAGCATTAGATTAGTGATTGAGCTAGTAATTCTGCTTAGCATAGTTGTTTAATTGGTTATCTTGGTTCTGGTGTGAGTTTAGAATTACATGATTGCTTTCTTGATTTCTACAGTAGAATAGCTCTCCCATGGAATAGGTTTTCTCTCCTTCCATCAAAATCAAGCTTCATCTTACCCTATAGAAGTCTAGCTTGGAACCCCTGGGGTCTCTTGCCAGATGAGTAGTGACAACAGGTAGTACCTTCACTTCTACTTGTGTATATAGTACAGTCACCTCCAAGTTTGTACGAACCTCGGGTTGATAAGTAAAGCTGGTAGCCCTGGGAGTTGTAGAATTCTTGCTACAATACCTAGGCTCATCACTTTTTGGCGCCGTTGTCGGGGAGGTGTCAGAGTATGATGTGAATTACCATTTTCTTCTATTTCTAGTCTCTATCTTTCCTTTCTTCTACCTCTAGTCTTCAATTTTGTTCCATTAGTTTATTTCTGCAAAAGTAATCTAGTTTCTTTCTTTCATTTGTCATTTATCTGCTTTCCTTTCCTTTCCATTCTGCAAGTAGAATTTCGATTGAGTAAGTAGTTTCATTCTTATTAGTAGCTTTTTAGTTAATTAAGAAATTTCATTCTGCAAGTAGTTTTCTTTCCACTAATATCTAGTGTCCATATGTGTTGTCTTCATGTGCTGATGTGAGGTTTTTGGTTTTCCTATTACTTCTTGTTCACATATTCAATTTGTTGGTCATTCTTTTCTAAGTTGCTCATTTAAAAATTCAATTAATGCATCTTAAAGAAAATAATTTTAATGTCCATTAATGTACTAAAATGATTCACCCCCCTCCTCTCAGTTTAGTCAAGTTTTCATCAATAGGAAGCAATTCAATTCCTTGGCTATATTACAATGAATAAAATTAAGGGTACTACCTGAATAAATCAACAATATTACCTATTTCTTCTTGATATATCCTTCTATCTTGAAAGTGTTAAGAATACCGAAGAACATAAAACTAATTTTGTATATTTAACGAGAAAAAAAATAACCAACAAAAATCATAAACACGTAAATGTAAACATTTATCCAGGAAAACCCAACCCAATGAGATCTCATTATCCTTGGCCAAAACAGGCCTGGCATCTATTGCTCCCTTTTCAATATATTAGGGGTCTGAGCTTTCTCCCCTTCTCATTTGGTCGGCCTTCGCCCCCTTCAAAGTGCTGGCCAACTCGACCAAGTGAGCCTTCACCGCTCACCTCCCTGACCTACCTTAGAATGAAGATTTCCCCCATTTTATAGGCTCCATTACATGCAGTACCATGGGTAGTAATGCCATGGGTACACTATATCATGTGCCAAAAAACCACTACTATTTAACCAGGTCAATATTGACTCAAGCCCCAAGTCAATTTTACCTAAAAATTCCCCCCTTAAAATTAACTTGGGTTTCCTTGACTAAATCCAACCAAAAATACAAAGTGAGACAACCCCTCTAACTCTAGCCCTTACCCCCCTCAAATTTTTCTTTTTTTACTTAGAGTATTGTTAACCCGACATCCCCCCTATCACCTAGGTCTGACCCAAACTTTACCAGTAATTACCCAGGGGTACGCATGCCTTACCAAGACTTACACCAGTATGCCCATTTAGATAAAAAATAATTTGATTCCATTGTAGTAATAATTTTTTTTTTTTGTTTCCTTTTTTCTTTTTATACCCACCCTCTCAACTTGACACACTTCGTGCCTCATGCTCTCCTAGCACAATTGAATTCTATGGATTTCTTCACTGGTACAAATCGACCATCTCGCTTTTACAATCTTTGACCCTGTTTATAATGCCATACTTGAAATTATATTCTTTGTCCAATCACAATACAACATGAATACATTACCTTGAACTTTCTCAGCCAGTCATACAACACTCCATAATGCACAAGCTTCACTTTTCACATAACACAAGAATGACACTATTTAAGTCATGGGCTCGACCAACTTCACACATGCTTCTTTTCGCGTCAGGTGTCACCACACAATTAATGCTTCATCCTTGTTTCTCTCTTTTGCTATCCTTGCTAGAATTCCCATCAAACGTCGTTGTAAAAGTACCATCTACCATGCTAGAAATCCCTGCAGTCACAACATCAAGCTGAACCCTCAAAATAATTTTAGAACAAACTATGAAAAAATCAACTTAGACTTCTCAAGCATGACTCCCTGAAGAGAATCGTAACCCTTATTACCTTCCATGTCCTTGGTCTACCCCATCTTATCCATTAAAGCTTCATGCAATAAAAATTTTAAATACCATGGGCACTAATGCCATGGGTACACTATACCATGTGCCCAAAAACCACTACTATTTAACCAAGTCAATATTGACTCAACCCCCAAGTCAATTTTACCTAACAAATAATTTGAGGAGTGTTAATTCCTACCAATACATTACGAGATATGGCCAGATTCATTTATTCTTTCTCCAGGGTTGGTTCCTAGTGTATATCCTCCTATTTTGATGTTTCTTTTTCCTTTTCTTCCTCCTCTTCACAATCTATTTAGAATAATTTATTCTCAACACACTTATGACCTTTAGTATATTTGATATCACAATTGTAATAAATTTATTTTTCTCTCTTTTCCTCCAATTCTTATGGCGCCAACCTTGTAGGTTGTGGAAGGCTAGGAGTAGCAACACTTCCATCCTTATATTTGTGAGTGGTAGACTTCCTTGTTGCCATAATATTTCTTTCCACTTCAAATTCTTGCCACCTTGAATGTCTTGTAAAATGAATTAGGTTCCCAAAGGTGAACCTCATGTTGGATGCTAGTCCTCCTCTAGAATATATGTTACCCTGATATTCAATTTTTGGAAGTCCTCAATGTGTTCCTCCATTGAACCATTTTGTTTGAGATTTATAAATTGTCTAAATACAGTGTTTCTCTTTGTATCCTCATAATGTGTTATCATTTGCTCCATAAAAATTTACCAAGTGACAAGTGGTGTACGAGAACAAAGCCATAGATACCATACAAACTGATTGGGTTGTAAATATAAAGATGAAATGCATGCCTTGTGTGTGTGTTGCAAATTATGGATATCAAAATATTGCTCCATATGTAGTATCTATGTTACAGGATCCTTTCCATCAAAGTTCCTCATATCTATATTTGGAATGTGGTGGATCTTAAACCCAACATTGGAGTCTCTAAAGTAATAATTCATATTTCTTAGTTTCTCCTCATGAGCTTCATGGAATACCTTTTCACCATTAGGAAGCATTTCTTGTAGTAACTTTGTCAAACCTTCCTTAAAACCTTCCATGTTTACTTTTATTTCTCCTCTTAAACCATTCATGTCACCTTTTATTTCTTATTTTAAAGCATCCATGTTGCCTTTTAAGACATCCATATCACCTTTTAAGCCATCCATGTTCCCCTTTAATCCATCCATGTCCCCTTTTATTTCATCTTTGGTTGCTCTTCGTGAGAGTGGAATTTGTTGCACTTTGGTCCTATAATTTTGATATATCATTGATGAGGACTAGTATTGCAACAAGAATGATGCAACTCCTGTAGCTACCAACTTTACTTTATCAACCTAGGGTTTGTGCAAACTTGGAGGTGACAGTGCTGTATACACAAGTAAATGTGATGGATCCGCTCTTTATCATTGCTAAGTTGGTGATAGACCACTAAGGTTTTTCAAACCAAACTTCTATTGATAAAGAAGAAGCTTGATTACCAATGAGGAAAAGAGAAATATACACTCTCGGAAACCTTGTCTACTGCACTAAGGAAAAATATTGAAATCAAATGTTAAAACACACCATTTTTCTAACTAACTATTAAGATTCTTTGCTTCAAAAGTATTCTAAGTTAACATGTATGCAATACTACTATCCTAAGCATGTGAATTGAAACATCAAACATTCTAGTACCGTGCATGTAAATGACCAAAGTAACTCTATTTTTCTTTTTGTCCTTTTCTTGTGAAAATGTGAAAACTAACTTCTTTTGGTGATGTGGCAGGGGGCTTAAGGATGACGGTGAATGGTCAGAAGGCTTGCGAGACAAGTAGGGGTCCCCTTATAGCTTCCTAGGGGATTTTTCCATAATTCAACCTCAAAATAGGCCACTACAGGTCAACCTATAGGATGTCCTAATGCGTTCTACATGATGTCCTGAATTCCTACAAGATCCCCTGTATTTGTACAAGATACAACTGAGAGAAAAAGGAGGGAAATTGAAGGTGAGGGAAGGCATGGGGAAGGTGGTTTGTGGATGGAATGAGGCAAGGGAGTGCCTAGGACTACTTCAGATCTCAAAACTAGAGTTGGGAGATGGTTGGATTTGCTCAACAATATTGGATAAGTACTCTTGTGAAATGATGAAATTGGTGAGGGTTTTGGTGAAGGTAGGAATGATCATGGATGAATGAAGTTGGAATGAGGGTGCTGATCATGAAATCTCTCTGTACTTCTGAAATTCCTGCACTACATTAACCATTGGCATTTATCCAAAAATCATGTAAACAAGAAGGATTTCAATTAACTAAGGAAAACAAAATTTCATGAGTTACTTGCCTATTTCATGCATGAGGGAAAACTTACAAAATAAGATGAAACCTTGATGAGATCTGAAGTAAAACTGAAGATAGAAGAAATGATAACTAAATCCTATTCTTGCAAACTGATCAAATGGTGGCCTAAATACATGAAAACCTAAATTCCATGAGAAACTAGAATTCTGTCTTTTTGGGGCTGCATAAGGGTTCATTCCTCAAACCATAATCCCTAAAGGAAGGAGTGAGGCCAAATCCACCTACTAGAAGCTTCGTGATGTTCCTTTATCTCTTCTAAGCTACTGCTAAAGTAAAGCACAAATGGAAGCAGACTAATAAAATTACAACTACTTGCAATGAAATAATTCTAAAGACAATTCAACCATATATCTATGAAATTGACTAAGAATACAAATACAAGAAGAGGAGCCTTTTCTGCTAGGGTTAGTCCCTAACCCAAGAGCTTCAACCCTCTGAGTCAACTCAGTGCTGGATCAAGGAAATACTCATTCTCATTATCAAAATGGCAAATTACATAACAATGTCTTCCACAAGTCTTGAACTCAAAAAGTGACTAGTGTTTTAAAAGAAAAAATGTGAATCCTAATGAGGCTCTAGGCCTTCTTATTTATACAAATGAAGTCTCCAAATACTTCCTTAAATCTTGGGAGACTTAGCTCCCAAACTTGAGATAAACTAGCTCTTTTTTTGTCACTTTCTCAGCTGCCTTTTGATCTCCATGACTTGGCTATTTGTACTCTGAGTTAGTGTGATTGATGGAGGACTATTTGAATGAGTGAGGAGTAAATGAGGAGGATCTACCTCCTACAATTTCTCCTCCTTGTCTCATTCGAGTTTCAGCCCTTACTTAGCCAAAATTTCCATGATTTTCTCTCAAAAACCTACAATCAATGTATATTAGTCCACTATGCATAATATCTCACTTTGACTAATCTCATTAAGAAAATTACAATCAAAATATGTAATAAATAATGAGAAGAGTTGATTTGAATAAGCTAGGAGGTGGATTAAAGTCCATATAGTTACCCAATGATGATGCTCAAGATCAACCCCCTTACTAAAAGTGTTTCTGTTCATCTGACAAACTCAATCAACATCCATGTCCTTCATTGCTCTAGTGGCCTACCTAACATCCCATGCTTCTACTGTAGTTTCCTCTTCTGTGCATAGGATCCTGCCTTCCTTTCTATCTCCTCCCACTTATTTCTTTCTTCCTCTTCCTTCCTTCTTTCCAACATTAATAAGATAAGTGGTGGACTCAATCTCAAGCCAATCCAATTGACTTTCAGTCTTTGGAGAGCTTGCTTGTACATGGGTGTCCTGTTCAGTGCCTCTATCATTCTCTGAGGAGAATGGTACTCTCTTATTTTAAAGATGTAGGGTAGAGTGTTCCATCTCCTTTGGCAGGCTTGCATGCTTTCATCCCCTAAGAACCTAAACATTTCCTCAAAGTTTGTGATTTCTTGCTCTTGGGTGGCAAGGTACCTAGGTGCAGTGATTTGTAATCAAGTTATGTGTGTTGATGACAACCATTGGATTTTACTGCTCAACTCTTATCATGAGAGGTCATGTTTCTTCCATTTCCATTGTTTTCTTCATTTCTGCAACCCTTTCTTCCTCATGGTTCATCCATGATGCCAAAGCCATCAACTCTAAGTCTCCTAGTTTTGAATTAGGGTCTCGCACATTCCGATCTGTCAAGGCTAAGTTATGTAGGTAGAACTCAAACATTTTATCCCTATCCTCCAATGTGCTTTGATCACAAAGATCAATGGATTGTCTATAGTCCTGGAATGACATAGTGCCTCTCTGTGCTAAAGCCTTGATTTAGAACTACAACCATTGTTCCTTGAGATACAATCCATAGGACTTAGCTAGCATCCTGGACTGGATTGCGTATAAGGATAGACTAGCCATGGATACCAATTGATTCTCTTTCTCTTGTAGATGTCATCTTAACCATGCATTTTCTGCCTCCAACTGTGCTTTCATCATTGCCTCTCTATCCCTCAGGATGCTCAGTTCTCTACCCATATGCTTTACTTTCTGCTCCATGTGACCTATGTGCTCCACTCCTTTGGATTTGGCAATTTGCATCCATCTATGTGTTATTGCCCTTTCTTTCTCAAGATCAAAGAATAATGGGATGGAAAATTTCTGTGGAATGACCCTACCCCTTTCAATGAACCTGTAGTAGGATTCAAGGTTAGGTTGAGGACTAGGTTACCTTAGCTCTAGATCCTCCTTTTTTTTTTCTTGCTACATACTCCCTTCTTTGTCCAATTTCTGAGTTTCCTATGGTATTTCCTCTACTTCCTTTAGGTCTTTTTGTGTGTCCTGTAGGAGGCCTTTTACTTTGGATGTGGCAGATCTAGTGACAGGCTTCCTATCATAAGTGATAAGAGACTTGGGAAAGTCTTTTCCTGATGATCCTTGTCCTTGATTTTTTATAAGAGGAGATATCCCTACCTCCTATTTGGGTGAGTCTTCATTGACAATAAGAACCTTGGTGGGAATTTGATGTTTTCCTTGCCTTATTCTTGTACTTTTTCTTGTCCTAAAGTACAATGGAGTTTGTCTCTGTCTCTTCCCTTTTTGTTTGATAGGGGTACTAAGGGTAGTGAGGGCAGCTGCTACCTCTTTCTCAGTGGGTTCTGGGGATACCCTAGGTGATGCTTCCTTGTCTTCTATCTCCCCATTTCCATTCCCCTTCTCATATTTGTATTTCTCCTCTCCTTCTCCCTCTAGTTCCTGACTCTCTCCATCCGTTTCCTCCTTTGCATCTTCTTCTATCTCTTCACCATCCTTCTCCTTTTCTTCCTCATCTATTTCCTCTTCATCCCTCTCCGTTTCTTCTTCATCCTTATCTATTTCTTCTTCATCCTTTTCACTAGCAGTGGGGCTTTTCTCATACTCAAGGGCTTTTATGCCTTCCTCTATCTTTATGTCTCTGAAAGTTTCACATGTGATAGGGAGTTTGAGGTTTTGGAGGGCCTCTTCTATGATAAGTCTAGTTAACCCATGATGGGCTAGCTGTTGATGGTTTCCTTCCTGCACCTTAATGCTTATATCTATCATTGATTGAAGAAGGAAGTGGGGTATGTTGAGTCTATTTTGAGGAGGTCTGTCTGCTCCAAACCTCAACTCTTGGAGAAGACTAAAGTGGCATCCATATACCACACTGTACCTACCTTCACATGATATATATTCTATAAGGTGGTAGCTAATTTCATCCAAGGATATGGCATGCTTTCTCTTCTGACTCCATTTTTGTCTTCTACAACCTCCTCTCCTTCTAAAAAGATTTTCTTCTTTGCAATTTGGCTATTTCCCTTATCCTCCTTTCTCCAAGGCATCTCTAAAGGAAGGGTGGTGATTTTTCCTTTGATTTTAGGGGTGAGTTCTATAGAGAGGCCTTTCACAACAATAGTGGCATGGGTCCTAGTCAGTGGAATGAGGGAGAGAGAAAAATCTCTAGCTACTTCATCATCATATCTCCTCAATTTCTCAAAGAAACCCATCCAATTATGCCTTGTGAATATCTCTAGTACAGGAGGGTGCTGATGAATCCTCACTATGTTGATGAGTTCCCTCTTATTAAATCCCCCTGTCATTTTCTTTGATAGAGGGTTGTATATATCTGATACCAAATTTAATGAATGAGAAATTTTAAATGAAATTTTTGTGTATACAATTCCACTAGACTACAATCTTTTTCAACACAATATAAGGCTTTTCTATATTCTTTTCACTTGGAAATTGCGGGAAAGTATAGATCCTACCTCCTTACTACTTCTTGATGAAGCCAACCTATGTTTTTCCGTTGTAGAACTGCTCACTACCAATCATGTAGGTGCTATTTTGTATCCTATAATATGTCCTGTAGTATCCTCTAAGATTTCCTATAGGATCCTATAGGTGCTCATGTGCAGGGAAAAAACAAATTCTGCCTTTCCTGTAGACTGCTTGAGGGCTGAGAATGACTTTGCTAGTGTGTAGCCTTGAGAATGCGAATGTGCATGGGGATCAACGTTTATTTCCTCATATGGGTGATTTGAGTGGGGTGGTGTGTTGGCAGCCAAGGTACGAATATCTATTTTAGGCCTGTTGGTCCCATTACCACATCATCATTATCCTCACCTCGTAATCAACTCCCACTTCGGGCATCCATAACTTAACCACTTTCGACCTCATCTCTCATTTTCCTTGACTTGACTGCTACCACGTGTGTAAGGACTCACTGTCTTCTTCTCATTGTCTGAGCAAAAGTGGCCAAGTTAACTGGCCGCCTTTCACTTATAAACCAACTCTTTCACATATTTTACATTTTTTATCATATTATGCTAACTAGAGAGTGGAAAAAGATAATTACCTATGGTAATGATGCCTTGATGCTGTTTACTGAAGAATGAAGTCCTTTCTGTGTACTAGCTGCATGTGTTTTTCTCCTCTCTTTTTTTATTATATTCCTCTAATATTTTTCATTGATGTGCAGGAATTGGGTGTTGATGTTGATGATCCTAATGCTACTGCTAAGCTCTAGAGAAACTTATTTGACCTCTGGATCTCCACGCTTGAAGCTGACTGCAACCTGTGATTTTTTGTTTTGTGGGATAAGCCGCTACAAGATTTCCTACAAGATGTCCTGTAGTTGCAACTCCCTCAATTTTTTTTAATCATTTTCCACTTCTGGAGCATGAGGATGGTTGGCATGGGTAGAGAAGGGGTCTAGGGATTTGTGAATGAGGAAAATAGCCTTAAGGTGTTGTCCCCTTGTTCTCTGTCTTCATCCTCTTTTCTCTGTTTTTTTTTTTGTTGAAAACTGTAATTTTTGAAACTGAATTTTTTTGGATGAATGCAAGGGTGATCATGGTAGAGAGAGGTATGGTGATGAGATGGTGAAGTAGAAATTTATTTTTTTGACATGGGTAGGTCATCCCCTTTCTTTAGGGTTACTTCTTTTAGGATTCCCAAGCCACTGTAATTCCCACAAGATCATCCTGTAGGTTTTTAGGGGATCTTATAGGTTTATAGCAGATCCTGTAGGTTTACAAGGAATCCTGTAGAAAACACAAAACCCTTGCAAACTGACCTAAATGAGTAGAAAAATGGATGGAATTATGGAATGATGAAGGATAATGAATGGAGAAATAAAAACACGAACTAGATAGGTCCCCTTTGATCCTCTCTTGTTGCTCTGATCCTCCTACTGACTTGCAAACAATATTTCACATTTTTTCTTTTCTCTTTTTTTTTTTTTTTTCATTTTGAATGCAACTAGTCTTCCTACAAGAGGCCTTCATCCTAGCTTCTTGCCTTGGGTGGGACTCAGGTGCCTCATGGAGGTTTTCACCTGTGTCTCCTTATTTTTCTCTTTTCTCTCTGTTTTTTTTTTCTTTTTTCTTTTTTAGTGACTTGATGAGGTAGAAACTGAGACTTTCTCCATCAATATCACTACCTTGATGATACCATTAATGAAATATTGCTTTGAAAATGGCTTCTTGTAAACATTTAATCTGTGCCCATTAACAAGTAAAGGAATGAACTCTACATCAATGGTTCTAATCTACACTGAACCATTATCATGACATTTCTCTATGACATATGGCCCTAACCATCTAGTCCTTAACTTGCCCTTAAAATCTTTACATATGGAGTGATATAACAAATCCCAATCACCTTCTTGAAATTGTTTGTCCTTGATTTTCTTGTCATGCCAGATCTTCCTACGAATTTGAGTCTCCTTTCTGTGTAGGAGGGTTTGCATTATAAGCTCATCTAACCCATTCAGCTGGAGCAATCTCTCTTTCTGTGCACTGCTGAGATCTAGATCTAGTTAGGCTGCCATCCTCAATGTATTGTACTCAAATTCAATGGATAGTAGTGCTTTTTTCCCATAGACTAACTCATAGGGTGTAAATCCGGTGGTGGTCTTCCATGTGGTATTGTAGGCCCAAGTGGCCTCAACTAATATTGTTGCCCAATATTTTCTGTTGTTGCTGACCTCTTTGGTCAGAATGTCCTCTAGCACTTGGTCACCTCTAGTTGCCCATTAGCTTGTGGGTGATAGGGAGTGGTTGTTCTATACTTGATCTTGTGCCATATTAACAAGTCTTCAATCATGTTAGATGTAAACCGGCCGCCTTGATCAATGAATAGTTATCTAGGGTACCCAAACTTATAAAATACATTTCCCCTTAAGAACTCAACCACTTTCTCCTCTGTTGCTGCCTTAATTGCCTTGGTTTCAGCCCACTTGGTCAAATAGTCAGTGAACATAATGATGTACTACTTTTGTTTGGATGGTGGGTCAATAGGTCCAACGAAATCCATGCCCCACTTGTCAAATAGCTTGAAAGTCACTTGAGGTTGCATAGACATTTCATCCCTTGGAGTAGGCTTTCCCATCCTTTGGCACCAATACACTGAATATTATACCTTCTCACATCCTGATGAATGGTGGGCCAATAATAACCAACTTTTAACACCTTGAATGTTGTCCTTTTGGATGCAAAGTGACATCCACATGGCCCATCATGACATGTTAGAAGGATGTCAAAGACTTCCTCCTCCTTGACACATCTTCTCAGAATTTGATTCGGGCCTAGTTTGAAGAGGTTGCCCCCAATCCAAGTGAATGGGGCACTCTTCCTCACAATATTTCTATGTGGGAACTGTGCACACACAAAATAGTCTTCCATGTGAGAAAACCATTGAGAGAAAATTGAAATGGTGAATAAGTGTTCATCTAGTAATTGATCATCAACCATTCCTTCCTGCCCTACAGGAAAAGTTAATCTAGATAAAAAGTCTGCAACGACATTCTCCTTGCCAAGCTTATCAACAATAGTTAGATGAAGCTACTGTAATAAAAGTAACCATCTAATAATCTAGGAATTCACATTAGGTTTATTCATCAAATATTTAATTTTAGCATGGTCAGTATATACAAATGTTTGGTAACCCGTAATGTAATGGATAAATTTGTTTAATGAATGCACAACAACTAGGAGCTCCTTTTCAGTCAATGTGTAGTTCAGTTCAACCTTTGACAGATTCTTACTGATGAAGTAAATGGCATAAGGTAACTTGTCATCTATTTGGACAAGATATGCTCCTATGGCTTTGTGTGAGGCATCAACATGTATATGAAAAGGAAGGCCCCAGTTCAGGCCTCAGAGAATAGGTGCAGTGGTCAACTTGTCCTTTAGGGTGACGAAGGCCTCTTGACAGCTTTTTGACCATACAAAATCAAAGTCTTTGGCCAATAACCCAAATAAAGGAGAAGCTAACTTGCTGAAGTCTTTTATAACCTCCGATAGTATCCATCTAAACCTAGAAAACTTCTGACATATCTCTGTTTTAGTGGAGGTGGGACCCTTTGGATGGTGGCTATTTTGTTTGGGTCCACCTGTAGTCCTTGTTGGGATATTGAATGACCTAGAATAGTCCCTCCAGTCATCACGAACTCACATTTTTTGGGACTAAGGGAAAAGTTCATTTCAATGCATTTGTTCAACACCTTACCTAAGTTAGATATAACCTCTTTGAAATCACATCCATAGGGTGCAGAATCATCCATATAAATCTTTATTGCATCATGGACTAGCTCGGAAAAGATACTCAAGACTGTTCTCTGGAAAGTGGTAGGGGCATTGCATAGGCCAAAAGGAAGGACCCTATAGGTGAAAGTACCCCAAGGACAAGTGAATGTGGTTTTATCTCCGTCTTTTGGGATGATTTGGATTTGATTGTACCCGCTAAACCCATCTAGTAAAGGGAACAAATTTTTCTCTGCTAGGCCATCTAGCACTTGGTTAATGAAAGGTAGACAAAAATGGTCCTTATTTGTTGCTTTTCTTAACTCTCTGTAATCAACACAAATCCTCCAGTTCCCATTTTTCTTTGGAACCAATACCAAAGGAGAGACCCACTCACTATCCGAGATAGGGTAAATGAATCCTACATCTAGCGCTTTTGCAGTTATTCTTTGACTGTATCATAGAGAGCTGGATTCATTCTCCTTTGGCCTTGTCTGAGATAGGGTAAATGAATCCTACATCTAGCACTTTTGCAGTTCTTCTTTGGATATATCCTAGAGAGCTAGATTCATTCTCCTTTAGGGTTGTTGGACTCGTTTGCAACCTTCTTTGATATAAATGTGGTGAGTACACACTGAGGGGTGCACTCCCTTCATTTCCTTGTAACTCCAAGCAAAGTCATCCAAATGTTCCTTTAGCATGTTGCACAAATTTGCTTCTTGGTGTACAGAAAGAGATGGGTTGATTTTCAAAGTTCTCTTCGGGCCGCATTCTATGGTTTTGACATGGGTAGGGTTTGAATAAGCTCAGAATAGGTCAATCTGATGGTTTTTCTAGGTTTCCTTTACTACCTCCTCTAAGGACAATCTACTGGGTGTTGGACTTTGGAGTATGTTTTCAATCAAATCATCTCCATCCAGTCATCCTCCTCCCATGGTTGTTTCTAAGGTATAGAGTTGGGCTGAATAAACTTCATCTTCTTCCTCATCTTCCATCCATAAAGGTAAGTCATGTTCTAGATATGGTTGAGCAGGAGGGTACAGGACTAACTTCTTGGACATATGCCCATTTTCAATAGTCATAATTCTAGCCCTGCAACTGATGTAGTGTTTCCTAGAAAACTAGTGTCTTTTCGATCTGCTAGTCTCACTAAGATGGGTAGCTATCTTAGAAACAAACAATTCAAAGTGCTTCGAGATTTCCTTTATGTATTAGAGATAAGAGAGAAGCAAAGAGGACCAACCTGTATCTTCCACTTGGCTCCTTGCTTGTTCTCTCTCTCCCTTGTTAGAGCTTGCCACTCTTCTCCTACTTGTCCCGCTTTAGAGAATACCTGTAGAGGCAAAGCAACAAAACACTATCAAATCATCTCGATCTATGATATCATAAACAATGTAGAATCAGAAATACATTAACCATACAATTGTATCTACAAATAACAAGATTCCCAAATACACGATTATATGAAGGAAAACTCAAACAACTTTATTGATAGTAGAAATAGAAGAGAGGATTACAACCCAGCTGTCTGATCTAGCATCATCCTCCCAGCATGAAAGCCCACTTCACCTCATGAAAAGAAATCTCACCCAACAATACAATGTCTATTCTCAAAGAGAAACCAACAACAGTTCCTTACAAGTTACAAAATTCCAGCCCCTTTTGATCTCTTAGATGAGGTATCCATTTATAGATATTTGTAGTGGGGTGAGTCAGCTTCTGGGTTTTTGATTAGTGTCATTTCGCTGATAGTTCTTGGTTCCACTTGGACATTTCATGATCTCTTACTCATCCCTGGGTGAATTCAGAGAGGAAAGTGTCATATGAGAAGTTTATAGAAGATCCTTTGGGTTTCCACTTAGAAAACTGTCTTTGCCATTTGTCTACCCTCGCTCATTGCACCCGACAGAAGGCCTTTTCAGTATGCATCGCAACTCTTGTGTGTAGCAAGTGAGATGCATCATACCTTGACCAAGGAGAAGTCTATATGGTCCAGTTGTGGCCAGTTTTGAGTGGGTTTTCAGGTGGAACCTTTGGGAAATGATGTAATCAGTTGACCATGATTCTTTAGGGTGTGAAAGAACACTTTTAGGGGTTTAAGATCCCTCAGTTTATTGACATATGTGATTAGGGTTGCAGTGCCCAAATATGTCTATAGCAGTTTCCCCCTAAAGCATGAGGTCGTAAATCTTCTGATGTCGGGTGAAATTCTTTATCATGAGGATCAAAGGTATTAAAACTGGAAGGTGACCTATTTAAAATACAATACAATACATCATCTTCATGTTATTTTCATGATCTAGCTGAGGCGAGCATTCCCATGCTCAACTTTATAAATTCATTCTCATGTACATAGGACAGATAATCGTTCGCTGTTGCAGACTGGTGGTTCTTCTAGAGCCATCATCACTTAGCTTGGATGATCACCTGTGTAGCTTCTGTGTACATTTGATGTCTTTATCTTCCTAAATATATCATAGCCCGAATGGATGAAACTAGATATGGGGTCTTCAAAACTTTTTCAATCTTCGCCCGATGTACAAGTTGATCCATGTGAAAAGATGTTTTGAAGTCGAACATGGAAAGACATCGCATGATTACCAGCCAATGATGTAAGTTGTTAACGGGCATGAGAGGAATCACTGATAATGATAATGAACCTCAGGGTATTGCAGTAAATTTGCGTGGTGTGAATATAGGATCTGACGTCAAACACCACGCAAAATCTTTTGGTCAAAGGCCATTGATGTAAACCTATCGCCGGAAGTGAGAAACTTTCCATTGAGGCATGCAAGCTTCAAAGTACTAAAAGGGTTGTTCCTAAGTCAACTTCTTGGATAATGAACTGATGTCGACAAGAAGTGACCCATTGTAAGAGGGCCTTAATGAATCCCACATCTACGACACGAAATGAAGCAAATGCTTTTCTGGAGGTGAAAATGATCTGATGATACAAGGTTCAGGAATGGTGGTCATGAAAAATGGAGGGTGAAGGTATTACAGTGGATGAGGTGTTAGCTGGGTGATGAATTCCATGAATGACTTCTCTTGAAAATTTTGGCAGCACTGAGATGGATTGGTAGCATTAACCCCAAAAATGGATGGTACAGAGGACCAATGGTGATGTGACCGATGAACGGAATAACCCAACCCAACTCAATCATGGTGATGGAGTGAAAGTGTCATGTTTAAGAGTGACCAGCTACCAATGAAGTTCTTCAAGTTTTCTTCCCTTTTCCCCAGTCATTGCTGACCAATACCTCTTTATTTTTGTCAATCTTGAGGAGGATAACATATGCTTGTTCTATAATTTTCCCTTTGGGCAAACCTGTCGCTATGTTTTAGCGAGCCTAGTGACAGTGAAACTTTCTCTTGTCCGGATGGACAAGTTTGTTGCTATTGTTTTAACAAGTTTAATGACAAAGATAACTCGGTCCTTTTCATGTTTAAAGAGTTTGAAAAGGGATGGAAAGGAAACTCCAGCAGTCTTTTTTCATGGCATAATCCCTTAAGTCCGAAAAAGTATAAAATAATACGAAAGGGATGACTTTTTGATCGCTTTAGCGAGCTGAAAAAGACAAATGCTCGATTTGTTTGTGGAATGATTCCTCAGGTCCAAAAAGATTAAAATGTAGAGGAGGGATGACACTTCCCCTTACTTTAACGAGCTGGAAAGGCCAGTAGCTCAACAATCTTTTCATATTTTACGAGTCTAAAAAGAGCTTAAAAGAGACTCATTTTTGAGGAATGAGTGATGTTTTCAGGTAGCAACTGGTTCCAAGTCAGTTTGGAACTTATTAAACATGGCAGTGTAAAGAGGGTGGCTAACAAAATCACGCGTCGCAGTTGTTCGTCAAAAGGGTTAACAATCAAGTGGAAGCGTATGATTGGTCAAAATAATGGAGGTGACGATAAGAACACAACCAAGGCTCAAAAGGATGATAAAAAGGCAATCACGAAGGTTATTTATCGAGGGTGGATTCATTTTTTAATGAGCTTGAATCGAAAGAAACTATGCTCAGTGGTGGGTTTATTTTCTAACGAGCTTGAACCTTGCAGAAACATTGCTGATTGGCTGGTTTGTTTTTTAACAAACTTGAACCTTGTGGAAACATTGCTCATGATAATAGTCAGAGATGTTCAATTTACCATTAACACTATATTCTTTCAACAGTCGTGCAATCTGTTCAATTACTCCATCAAATTGATTAGAAATACAAATGCATGCATGAAAAATGAGTTAAAACTAACATTTTACTTGAATTACATGAATAGTAACATAAAAGCAGTTTTACCTCTCATTTTTACCATTTCATTCAAATTTGGGATTTCTGGAGCTCTGGAGGTGTTTTCCCCTCAAATTTCATCAGTTGATTTCGAGAGATCTGGTGGACTATTCTCCACGTCATTAGGACCAGGTAGGAGCTAACCCTGAGCTCTTCAATTGCATTCCATCCTTTTCTAATTTTGACCAAGCTTTTCTTTTCTTTTGGGCCCTAGGGGTTTGAAGAATTTGTTCTCTCCCCATCACACCTAGTCTACATCGAAAAGTGTGATGCATACTAAGATGGCCATTGGCTAGCCAGTATGCATCCCACCCTATACACAGGCAGGGTGTGATGGGCACATAAGGGAAAGTTTGTGAAGTGTTTTTTCATGAAATGTTTCTTGTTTTTGCCCAAATCAGGATCCTAATTCGTCTTTTGCTTGTGTTTTAGAGATTCATCAGATCAATATGGTCATTACATGGTGTGAACGTGAGCATGAAGAAGAGGAAATGATTGCCTTACATGATCTGGGTGCGGTTACTGCATTGCTAAACTGTGGCTTGATCAAATTCGTCTGCATATCCAACATGAGGAAACAAATCAATTTTTTGCAATATCTTCTCGATGCATGGGATCCAATCAACCAAGTGTTCTAGATTAGAGGTAAATCCATTCCTTTGACAGTCGAGGATATCTACTTTTTGACTGGTTTATTGAGGCGTGGTGCCCCTCTCTTATTATCAGGATCCGCCTATGGGGGTGAATCTATGACTGACTATATTTGCTAGTTTTGTAGAGATGGATCTCAACCGAGCAGGGATGGAAAGATTAGTATTTGAGATGTCACTGATTGGTCCTTGAGGACCATTTTATTCACCTTTGCTAGATTGGCTGGAAGAGCGGCTCTTCATTCGACCAACAGATCTTATATGCAATACGCCCTAGAATGCCTTGAACCAAAGGTATTCAACTGGTGTGAGGTAGTACTTCTGGTTATAAAAGAACAACTTTCCAAGGTGAAGAATGGAAGATCCAAGAACTTTGGTTATGGTTCCATTCTGATTGCTTTTGCCTTGGAGAGGATTCCACTGATGAAGCCACAATACATTTCACTAGGATTGCCAGCACCGAGGGAACCACGGATGCAGAGATGGGTTGACCTCATGGCCAGACATGCTGGTCAGTCACAAATTTCATTCTCTAATGCCTTCTTTGAGTGGTTCGACCGTCAGGAGATGGTATTCGCTGAGTATCCATACGTTCAGATGGATTTCCGAGGTGACCTAGATTTGGTGTTACCAGCTGGCGAGCAGTAGAGTGTTATGGGTAAAATGATCTGACCATATCTTTGTTTATTGGTTTTTATAATGTTCTTTTGTTTTTTAAAATGTTATCAAGACTAATCAAACTCATACATGTGTGCAGATGTTGGACCAGTGCGACCAGCAACACGCCCGAGGGTAGCAGCTGTCGTTCCAGTAAGAGAGGCTGTAGGGAGGGCCATCCTTCATGATCTAGACATAGCAGAGACCCTTGTAGTGTTGCAGGATCAGATCGAGGGTATCTCCCTTGGTATTTGGGATGTGAGGACCGATGAGTTACCTCTGAGGTTACATTGCCATACTATTGGCGTACCGAGTCAATGGACTAGGCTCTTACGTATGATCACACAGGCGGTGACTTGCTATCACTAGCACCATTATGTTAATTGAAATGCTTATAAATGCTGCAAATTTCTATCTAACACATAATTTGCTAATGAATCAGTTAATGTGTTTACGTTTATGGAAATGTGTTTATATTGAATATAATCAAATTGCGTTTCCAAAATCCTGACCCTTAGGAACATATGATAGATAGCTGGATTCTGAACGGAATAGACACTAGTAAGTTGTAGGATGACAAGTTGTGAATCTAGCCTAACAATAAGTCGGCATATGCCACATGCAATGGCATCAGAGAGAAGCTCCATCAACATGCTGTACTCAGTGATGTTTTTAATTGATCGACCAATACATATCCCTCTGAAACTCACTAACTCGTTGATTGGATCAAAAATGGCCTAGGTTGCAAAAGATAGGTTCTGCGTACTATGACTAGCTCTGTCAGCATATCCAATGAATGATTCCAATAAGTTCGACATCTGTAAAAAATGCAAAGTGGATTACCTAACCAAAATGATAACTCTTGATGAAAACAAAAACATAACAAAGGCATATCTATAAAGAGATTACTACACTTAATCAAGCATAGTAATGCTTAAGATACAACCCGTTTCGGGGTTGCGATAGTGAAATTCCATCGTAATCTGCTAGCTCATAGGCTCCTTTCACTAATACTTATTTAATAATGTAGGGGCCCATCCACAACGGTTTGAACTTACCTGCTCCTAATTTATTGGAGTCCTGATCTTATAGCAAGACCAGGTCACCTTCTGAGAAGACAAAGGGTTTGACATTTTTTTCAAATTGCGCCTTGACACGTTTCTTTTGATCTTCGTTAGCCAAAGAGGCGTCATGATGGGTTTCATCCAATTGGATTAGTTCCAAGAAACGAGCTTCTTCCTCCGAAGTTTCGGGGAGTATATAAACTACAAGCTTGAGAGATGAAACTTCACACTGAATCGGTAAGACCGCTTCCAGGCCATACACCGACTAAAAGGGTGTAAATCTAGTCACATTTCTCACCGATGTCCTGTATGCCCACAAAGTTGAGTACAGGATTAAGTGCCAATTCCATTTGTGGACTCCAATCATTCTTTGCAGCATGCGCTTCAGGAATTTGTTGATGGCCTCAACTTCTCTGTTAGCTTGCGAATAATATGGAGTAGAACTGTCATGGGACAATCCTAATTTAGTAGCCAATTCAACCATCATGTGATTGTGAAAATGCGATCCATGATCTATGACTATAGCTTGTGGAACACCAAATCTAGAGACTACATGATTGAAAAAGAAAAGAGAAACCATTTTTCCGCTATTGTTTAATGTAGGCATCGCCTCAGCCCATTTTGTAAAATAATCGATTGTGACTATGATATACCCATGCCCCTCGGCCGAGGTGGGGTTACATGTCATGAAATCTATGTCCCATTTGGCGAATGGCGCAACAACAACTACTGGATGCAGTGGTGCGGGCGGTAGTCTGGTTTTACAGTCGAAGATCTGACAAGCATGGAAACCTTTGACTGTGTATGCAATCTTTGAATATAGTAGGCCAGAAGTAACCTGCTTGTAATATCTTTTGTGTCGTAGCATAACTAGATTGATGCCCCCCACACGCACCTGAATGACAATCATTTAGGACTTTTTCGTCCTCCTCATGCATGAGGCACCTTTGCAGAACTGTATGGACACCATGACGGTAAAGTGTATCACCGACAATCATGTAGTCTTTGGCTTGGTATCGAGTACGCCATTGTTCGGAGCCAGAGGTGTTAGGCCTAAAGGTTTGGGTTTTGAGATAGATCAGTATATCTCCATACCATATATCACTTGACAATATCAGAAACAGAGATTCATCCACGATTGATGCTTTAGATGTTGAATCATTGGATGATGATGGGAGTTCACATAGTAACTGCACGAAAACTAGAGATTTCTTTGATTTGGATTTTGTGAATTCCAGATCAAACTCTTGCAAAATGGCTATCCATTTTGAATATTTCCCCCCTAGAAATTGATGCAACAGAATGTAGGTCATAGGGTTGTAATCTGACAGAATGGTAGTTTTGCGAAAGAGGATATAGTGTCAAAATCTCTGTACTGCTTGAACAACTACTAGAGCCAGCTTTTCAACATAGGAGTACTTGGTTTCTGTATCATTTAAGTTTCGGCTTAAATAATAGACAGGATGTTCAATTCCATCATCTTCTTGTACTAAAACCATTGCGACGGTTGTATCTGCTATAGCGAGATATAGGTTAAAGTCTTTTTGATAGTCAGGAGCATATAATAATCATTCTTTTATTAGGGAATCCTTTAAAGCATCAAAGGAAGCTTGGGCAACCTGATCCTAGTTGGAGGGCACTTCTTTTTTCAAAAGACATGTATAACCATTAGCAAGTTCGGCGTAGTTTGGAATGAACCTCCATAGAAAGTTTTCTTTCCCTTGGAGTTTCTGAATCTGAAGAAAATTTGAAGGTGGAGGCATGTCGATGATTGCCTGAACCTTACATGGGTCGAGTCGAATTCCATCCTTAGAAACTACGAAACCAAGTAAACAACCAGAACCGACACACAACACACACTTGTGTGGATTCAGTCGTATCTTGTAGTGTCACCAACGTAGAAATATAGCTCTCAAATGCTGCGGATGACCAGTCCACTTTCGCGAATGAGCTGGTAGATCGTCAAGATATGGTTGAATGATGTGTTTGATGTCATGGAAGGCATAGTTCATTGCCC
Organism: Pinus taeda; assembly: GCA_000404065.3. NCBI lineage: Eukaryota > Viridiplantae > Streptophyta > Pinopsida > Pinales > Pinaceae > Pinus > Pinus taeda. The sequence goes on along the minus strand of APFE030956642.1, from coordinate 28,495 downwards.
TGTAAAAAGTTGCCCCTATGTTCGTTAAACCAAAAGGTAGTTTACAATAGGTGAATGTGCCCCATGGACATATAAATGCAGTCTTCGATTGGTCTTGTGGGCAGATGTTTATTTGATTATATCTGAAAAATCCATCCATGAATGAAAAGATTTTGCATTTGGCACATTCATCAATTATCTAGTCGAGGGTGTAGGGTAGTTGTCCTTTGGACAAGCTTGATTTACATCCCTGTAATCAACGCACACTCTAATCGTTCCTTGCTTTTTTAGCACAGGAACAATATCTGATACCCAATTAGTTAAAGGAACAGGGTAAGTTTTTCAACTTTTGCCTTGATGGCAGCGGCTTTCTTCAGGTGAACCTATTGAAGCCGCTATCATACTGGTTTGACAGCTGGATACATCTTGATTTTATGTTCAATGATGCTTGAGTCAATGCTTGGCATTTCTTCATATGACCATGCAAAGACATCTCTGAATTCGTGAAAGAGAGCGGAGTTCTGAAGAAGAACAAGATTTGCCAACATGAATATTCTCTACAACATTAGGTTTGGTCGAGATATTTATGCTGATAGTCTCTTGAATATTGGACAGATTTCGCTCAGAATCCACTGTATTTAGAATATTTGATAGAAAATCAAAAAATGAACGATGATTAAGGTCGCTAGAATAAGCTTCGTCACTATCTTGAAGATGGGAACAATGGTGGTAATATTCCCATGGTACTTCTCCTATCATCATTGACTGAATGATTCCTTCGTCTGTAGAATGTATATGTGACCAAGGATCTGAAGAGGTGCCATATTCTATAGACCTATCTATCGAAACACTTGATGAGTGTTGATTTGGGTTTACTTCCCAGGCTAAGAAAATTGATTGCTACAAAATTTCTATGGGGCTTGGGGGCAATACCTGGTGATGATCCATGCTAATAAAATGCTTGGAAATCTTCTTAACATTTACTGATGTAGAAGATACCATATGATAGGTTTCCATTGTGGCCACTTCCACCAGATTACTCAAAGGCAGGAGGGAAAAAGTACCCATTAAGGTAGGGTCTTTTAGGAGGCCTACTCTGACATTTTGAAGCGACTGAGAGCTTCCATGGATCATTGGAATGCTTCCCGTAGCTTGTGAACTATTGGGGAAAAAGGTTAGTTGGTCAATGATTGTAATTCCACATTGGAAGGGAAATGCAATCTTTCTAAAATATGTTGACACAACAGCAGCCATAACATAAATCCAGGGCCTTCCCAGTAGGATATTGTAATCAAGGTTTCCATCGATAACTTAAACTTCAATTTCTACTATCTTGCCCTCCAGTTCAACTTGCAAGTTTCTTGATATCCCATACAACATGTATGTTCTTCCATCGAATGCTTTTAATGTAATTGATGATCATCACAAGGGTGGTGAGCCTAAAGTTTTCTAGCAACTCATTGACATAATACAGGTAGATGCACCCGCGTCAATGATTGTTCGATGAATAGTTTTGTTAAGGGCTTTTACTCGTATAAGGAAAGCGAGTTGGGCTGGTAATTGAGGTTCATATCCTTTGTGGTTAAAGGCCACAAGGTTGGAATCCATTGGGTTGATTCCACTTATTGTTGATAATAAGCTTGCTTTTCGGAGCGGAAATTTTGCAGTACTTCAAGTGTCGACATAGCGGATGGCAATTGAGCCAGATCCTCTACTATATTATAATTTTGTGCTGCTCGAGCACGAGGATTAAATGTTGATTTATGTACTACTCCTTTTGGCGGATTTATTGTTAGTTTAGGAATGATAGGTGGCACAACTTTTGACGAAGTTGTTGTCGGACTACTGGGTTGATCTGTAGCCTTGTTGTTTAACATCTGTGGATTCCCATAATCTTTATTCCTCGTCAATATCAAAGAATCATTTTGCTGCTTTGAGATGGATAACATAAGAACTTGGGATGGGGAAGCATGATCGATAGAAAATAGATTAGTTTCTGGGTTTGGAAACGGATCAGTCAATACAGTTGAGGTGCTTGAAGTTTTTAAAAATTTCTTGACCTTTTCTCGATGTGGACAATTTTTTGTATAATGGTCCTCATTACATATGAAACATGGCTGATTAGGTTTCTTCTACCCATCAGGGTTTTCAGAAGATTTTTCAGGAGTTGAATCTTCCTATTTCTTCTTTTTGTTTTTCCCTTTCTTCTTACCCCCCGGTTGTTTAGGTTCTTTGCCTTTGTCGGATGGCATGGCATTAACCTTCAAGGCAGGAAGTTTGTCATTTGCTTTTTTACTAGAAAATGCAAGGGCTTTACCAGTTTGAGCCTTTGTGGTTTACGTACTTGAGGTACCAATCATGCCATCACCAGCATGAGAGTCCCTGTTTGATTTAAGAGGGCGAGGAACGAAAAATTTTGGTCTAAGAGCATCAGGAATTTTGTCATAGAGCATTCCAGACTGAGTATAGATCAAGTCTAAATATTGCACACGAGCAATAACTTGATCTTCACTGACAACTCCTCCTTTCGCCACATATTCTGTAATAGAAGGTAATAATGAATTAATAAACCACTCAGCTAGAAGCTGATCAGAAACATATGTCTTTACCATTCGATGATGATGTCACCACTCATGAATATGATCAGATATGTGAGTGGTTGTTGTCTGTTTAAAGTTGGTAAGGAGTTATGTTCCCGTTTCGTACCTTATGGGTACCTGAAAGTGGATTAAAATGGTAGTGGCAAGGGTGTTGAAGTTGTCAAATGAAGCTCTAAGCAATTCAATGTACCATTTCATCGCTGGACCAGTTAGCGTTCGTTGAAAAAGGTGAAGCCTAATCGAATCATCATTGAGGGTGTTGGATGAACACCACAAATGAAAGGTCATTACATGATTCGATCGATATTCACCTGGATTTCCATTGTATTTAGGAATATCTGAGGGAAGTTTATAAGGAATCGTTGGCCACCAAGGGGCATAAGCAATTGGATCATTCATTAACCAGTTCAAATCTAGTAATTCTAGAGTTGCTACAAAGGGCCACTGTTGATTTAGGTTTGGCGAAGCATACCCAGGATAAGATGGGATCGCCTGAATAGTAGGTCTTTGCATACTAGCATAATTTATCTGACGGTTATAACTTTGATAAGGTTGATGGGCATAACCATTATAGTATGGTTGTTGATAACCGCTTTGAAAATGCGGTTGTCCATTACCTAAAGCACCTTGTTTCTCACGTCCTCGGTAAACTTGCTGGAATTGGGGTTGTTGATATTGCACCAGCCATGGTCGTTGAACCATTTGCTATTGGCCAATATTGGATGATTGACCAAGATGTAGAGTGATAACACCTATTTGAGCCTGAGTCGTTCTGGTTAAGGAAGCACTAATATGAGATTGTAACAGAGCTGTAGAGACAAGAGGTTGTTGTACTGCAACCTGAGAAATTTGAGGTTGACATACAACAGGTTGTGCTTGTACTTGTGACACAGTCACAATAGCAGGTATAGTGGTAATATTCAACACAAGTTGGATTGGTTGCATTGAATATACAACCCTTGTTTGTTGAGGTAGTATTGGTATCCGACCACTGCATGTAATTCTAGTTTGTCCTGAATTTTGTTGTGAGCTCTCATACGGTTGTTCTCCAGGAGGGAACAATGAAAAAGCATACTGCCCCCCGTATGGTGGCAATCCAGTGGTCAAAGGATAGATGGGTCTTTGAAGACTAGGCTGCCCGAATTGAAACTGGTATGCAAGATCAATTACTGAGCTTCAACATAAGAAATGCTAGATAGGATCCTGAAGGAACCAATGGGAACAGACCATGTCATCGAAACAGTCCCTGGGTGGACTCCATCTAGTGATTGATAACTAGTTGGGACAGATGGTACACCAGCAAACATCGTAGGAGTGGTAGCAGGAAGTTCTGCTGCAGCTGTATTGGATGACACAGTCCTAGATGTTGACGGTTGTTCAGACATATTTAGTTTATCGAAAATATTTCCTAGCGATTCGACAAGAACTTGCGATGAAGGATGATTGAAAGAACTAACTTCAGGAATAGAAGGATATAAGTAGATCCCAACTCCAAAATGCAATCGAGTACTAGATGGAAGATCCTCTACAACTTCTTCTATAAAAATCAGTCCAGGTGGACAAGGTAGACTGTTAGGTCCGTAAAATATTTCTGGAGCCAAAGAAGGTATAGCTTCTACAGTGATAGATACTGGAGGGGGGACACCTTTTGAATTCTAGAACTCAACTTCCAGATGTTCAGGTAAGTGAACTTTAGTTTCTGGATTAGCTCTAGATGGAGTTGTTTCAGGTATGGAAGCATCTACTGTTACAGTAGGATTAGTTCTAATGTCCTCTTGTAACTGTGGAACTTCTTCTGTAAAGGCAGATGTACCAGAAATGATCGGAGTAATTGTGGTCTCTGATGATGTTGAAACACAAGTTTCAAATAAACTAGGATAGGTGGACTCAGTTAAATGAGACCATTTCGCCCAGAATGGTTTTGTTTTTGGAGTCAAAGACGGTTGACTCACTAGCCTCCGTGAACGACAGGGTTTTGATTGACTTTCTTCCACGATTGCGGATTACATGATCAACTCAAATTAAAAAGGGGAAATTGTCATTTCGAATTAAATAAATTTTATGATTCTTTGACACAACTTTTCTTTTTCAAATTTTAAGAGTCGAGAAAAAGCTAAATATGACTCTAGTCACCTTTGATTTTTAATGAGCCTGAAGTGACAAGTGCTCAGATGGACCTTTTCTTTTAAGGAGTTGAAAAGGAACGAAAGTGACTACTTTGGAAATCTTGAGAGAGGGATTACCAAACCAATCGCAAAACTGCAATATACACCTTGGTGGTAAATTAAAGAGAAATTACCAAGGATTTTATGTATGGCAGTCAATATTTCCAAATGTTGTGTTCAATGCATTGTGATTGATAGGGCGGCAGACATAGCTTCCTAAGGATAAAGGATATCAGCCTATTGTGGTCTCCCAATATATACTTGATGGTATGGGGAGCACAATTCCATACTTGGCACTTGTCGTATCAAAGAGGAGGAATCACCAAACCTTTGATGAAAATGATAGTTACCAGGTTTTATGATGCCGAAATACGTCTCTGGCCTAGACCTCTAAATGTGTTGTGTTAGGTTCCAAAGCATTTTTATGTTCATTGAGGTTTATTTTAGAGTTGATCTTTTTTAGAAGTTTGTCTTTCAAGGTTCACCATGTGATGTAGATGTAAAATTCCTAAACATGCAATGTAAAATGATAAATAGTCGTTTGTTTTATTTTAGCAATGAAAATCCTGGCACTGAAAGAAAAGTACGATTCTTTCAACAGAGGGCAGAGAGCACACACTAAATGCACTTTTCCTAAATCATTTTCCACATGCAGTCTAAATGCAAATGCACATGCATGTATTTGTTTTTCCATTTCCTTAATGTGAGAATGCCAAAAATAAAACTAAGTATAGATCTAAACTATTTTCTTCAAAGCGACACTTCAACGATTTCTCTTCAAAACGAAAGGAAGACTAAGACGACACTTTCAATTTCGAATGGAAAACTACTTTCGACACTTCAAATATTGATAATTTGAATCAAATACAATGGAAAAAGTACAATCAACTATCTAGAAGAGGAAGACTTTACGACACTCTTCTTTTCGACTCAAAATGACAGTTACGACACTTCTTTTCATCAAAAATGACAGTTCGATTAGGCTACTCTTGACAAAGGAGGACTGCTGATGATGAAAATACATAAAAAACATTCACAAATCCTGATCAATGGAGGCTGAATAATGTAAAGGGAGATGGCTTCAGCAATGATATATTGATCATAAGCAACAAAACTACTGAATAGAGCTGAAAACAAGGAAGAAAAAACCAAATTCCAGAGAGGGAAACAATATCATTCAATCATTGCACCTGTCTTGAAGGGAAATAGTAATGCATCTCACCTGCAACAGATGGGAGGTGTGATGCATCCAGGCTTCCAGTTACAGACAGTACGATGGACCAGAGAATGAAACTGAGCTTGGCTTTTGCTCAAAATTTGCAGCTAAGTTCAGTAATTTAGACTGATCTATGATAGGCAGTAAAAAAAAGTATAGGGGTATGATCTTAGGAGGTTATTGAGCCACCACAATGGCACTTAGGATGTTTGCAAGTCAGATGTTCAATTCATAAACCAACTTGGAGATTGACTGAAGTAGCGTTGATCTACTTTGCACTTGCATAGCAAGAGTAGTTCGAAGGCTAGTTGGCTCAGCTTTAGGCTCCATTTATAGTTTATAAAGCAAACAATAGTAGAAAACAAACAAACTATTCGATCCCCAGTGGAGTCACCATTTTGTTTTCGCGAAAACTAGTGTCTTTTCGATCTGCTAGTCCCACTAAGACAGGTAGGTATCTTAGAAACAAACAATTCAAAGTTCTTTGAGATTTCCTTTATGTATGATAGATAAGAGAGAAGCAAAGAGGACCAATCTGTATCTTTCACTTGGCTCCTTGCTTGTTTTCTCTCTCCCTTGATAGAGCTCTCCACTCTTCTCCTACTTGTCCCGCTTTAGAGAATACCTGTAGAGGCAAAGCAGCAAAAAACTATCAAAGCATCTCGATATATGGTATCATAAATAATGCAGAATTAGAAATACATTAACCATACAATTGTATCTACCAATAAAAATATTTATAGATACACAATTATATGGAGGAAAACTCAAAGAATTTTATTGATAGTAGAAATACAAGAGAGGATTACAACCCAGCTGTCTAATCCAGCATCATCCTCCCAGCATGAAAGCCCTCTTCACCTCATGAAAAGCAAGATCACCCAACAATACAATGTCTATTCTTAAAGAGAAACCAACAACACTTCCTTGCAAGTTAGAAAATTCCAGCCCCTTTTGATCTCTCAGATGAGGGATCTATTTACAAATATTTACAGAGGGGTGAGTCAGCTTCTGGGTTTTTTATTTGTGTCATTTCACTAATATTTCTTGGTTTCACTTGGAGATTTCATGATCTCTTACTCATCCCTGGGCGAATTCAGAGAGGCAAGTGTCATATGATAAGTTTCTAGAAGATTCTCTGGGTTTCCACTTTGCAAACTGTCTCTGGCATTTGTCTACTCTCACTCATCGCACCCTACAGAAGGCGTTTTCAGTATGCATCACACCTCTTGTGTATAGCAAGTGAGATGCATCACACCTTGACCAAGGAGTAGTCTGTATGGTCCAATTTTGGTCGATTTTGGGTGGTTTTTTAGGTGGAACCTCTTGGAAATGATGTAATCAGTTGACCATGATTCTTTAGGGTGTGAATCAACACTTTAGGGGTTTAAGAGCCCTTGGTTTATCGACATATGTGATTGGGTTGCAGTGCCAAAATATGTCTATAACATGTAGGGATCGAAAGTGGCTAACTAGGGCCTCCCAAGGATGAGAGGGTAACTAGTAAGCTTGGCCTTAGGTTGGAGAACTAGGAAGTCTTCAAGGTACTCCCAAGAGTCAATAGATACCATCACATCCTCCACAATCCCCTCAGGGGTCACTTTGGAATGGTCTGCAAGTCGTAAGATTGTTGTGGCATTTTTCAATGAACCCTGGAGGTTGAGCTTGAGCATGGTGTCGTTAGTCATCACATTAATCGCAGCCCCAAGATCAATCAAAGTGTGTTGGACAATGGTGCCATTGATGTGCGCATCCTTAAGTCAGAAAACTGTCCAATGACATTAATGGTAGGGGTGTCTCTTTCTCACCTCCCTGGATGTTTTAAGCACTTCTCCTTAATCAACTTGTTGTAAATAGGTACATCCTTTGTGGCTTGGAGAAGTGGAATTTTAACATATAGCTTTTTCAATTCACCCAGAAGTTCATTCTCTTTTGGGGTAGGATCGACTAGATGAGTTAATCTCTTAGGAAAGGGTGGAGGATTTACTCTAGGCATATTTTCCTTTCTTTCTTCCTCACTCTCCCTAGGTGGAGGTAGAGGTTGGTAGTCTGGGAGTACTATACCAGATATTATGTTGATTTCCTGAATCTCCACAACAAAAGCAGGATAGGATATCTCTCCACTCTATACTTGCTATGCTTGTCTATTTTTCGGGTTTGGATTTAGTTGGGAGTGCATCTATTGTTGTTTAGGTGGAGAAGGGTGTAAAAGTTGTGGTTGAGTAGGTGGTGAAGGTAGTAAAGTTGGAGCATTATTGTATAGGGGACTCTGCCCCTGGGGCGGTGCATTCTAGTGAGGCTGAGGTGGAAGATATGCCTGAAATGACTGGCTGGCTAGCTGGGAATGGTACTTAGGTGCAAAGGACCAAGGAGGAGTTGTAGACTAGGAAGGATGAGTAGGGGGGCCCCAAGAGGGAATGAATGTAGTCTGATTAGGGTTGTAATAGGAATGGGATGACCCAAGTATGTTCTACTAATATGGTCGAGGCCCATGATGTCTCCTATGATTTATGTAGTAGAGTTTTTCAGTCACCCATTTAGTCTCATGATACACAACTTTTAGTCTAGGTAGAGAAGGGAACTTGTCTGTGGAGTGGTTTTCTTCGCAGACTGAGTAGACTTCAATTGTTGAATTGAGGCTTCTGTGATCCATAATAGTTATAAGTAGAACTTCGGTGTAAATCACATAAAGAGAGACATTTGTCGACGCATTTCGAACCAACCAGTGTGGTTCATCGTCAGGACAAGTTGAAGAAACAGATCCAGCTTTGTATGTTAAATAGTCTGAGCAGAGCCTCCAACGGCTATCTTGACCAACGATTAATTTTGACTTAGGGACCGCAGTCAAAAAGTCAAATCGATAATTTAATTGGAGTTAGTTATCATACCTTAAATTATATAAAAGAAATAATTATAGCTGTTGTTTACATTATTAGTTTATTAAAAATTGTAACTTATATGGGAATTAGTTAGATCAAAGATCTAAATATATATATAATATATAGGTAATATAGGATGATAGTTTAGTTATAATACAAATATTACTAGAAAGTAAATTAAATAGATAGATATATAATATATAATATATATAATATAATATATATAATATATATATATATAAATATATATAATATATATATATAATAAAAATATATATAATTATTATATATATATATAATATAATTAACTAACTTCTATTATTTTATCTATTAAATATATAGATAAAATAATAGAAGTTAGTTATAAAGTATAATTAAAAATATAAATTAATGGGAAAAGTTTAGATTAAAGACCAAATATATATAAAAATATATATAAGGTGTGTTAGTTAGTTATATATTACTAGAAGTTATATATATATATAATATATATATAATAAATATATATATATATATATATATATATATAATATATATAAATGAAATAATTTTATATGGTGATTAAAAAATTGTTAAAATTAAATGGAAATTAGTTAGATTAAAGACCTCAATTTCATATATATATATATATGGAGATTCTAGGGTGAAAGTTAGTTAAATGGTATAATTTAGAAATGTAAATTAAATGGGAATTAGATAGATTAAAGACCAATTATATCTAATTGAGTAGACTTCAATTAGATTTAATGGACATTCATTCCTAGGGTTCCTCCTTGTGAATCTAGGGCAGAAAATGGCTAAGGCTCTCTCTTCCTCCTCTTGCTTTATCTTTATGTGCATATCATCCATTTATAGGGCAAGGGTTTGCAACATCTCACTCTTGAAATCTTCCAGCATATTTCCAGTTTCACCCTTGATGGATGTAGTGGAAGAGGATGGACTTACCATAGCTTGACTACCCCTGCCCTTTTTCCTAGCTACCCTAGAATGGTTCCTAAAGATAGTCTTGATATCTTCATAAGGTAGTTGGTTAGATTTCCCCTCCTACTGGCAGGTTTAGGGTATCCATAAGATCTTCCCTTACCCCTTTAAGAAGGGCTAGCTTCAGTGTCAAGATCAAGGGTGCATGTTATAAACATTTTTAGGCACTTCAACCCCAAATCACAAATGACCATAAACTGAGGGCTCTTAAGTCCCTAAAAGTGTTGCTTCACTGGCTCATCATTACCGAGACAACGGCCTACTTCTTACATCATCTCCCAGAAGTTCTCAACTGAAAACTGCTCATAAATGGTCAAAACTGGACCATACTGAAAGCTCCATGCAGAGGGTGCAATGCATATCACCTTCCCAATGTACAGGGTGTGATGCATACTATTTTGCTCCTCTGTAGGGTGCGATGCTCGGGAATGGACAAATGGCAGGGACAAAAATGCGAGGTGGAGATCATGGAATCTTCAGAAGCTTCCCTCTAACACTTTCCACTCCATTTCGACCAGGGATGAGTAAGAGATCATCATTCTCCAAAGTGGAAGCAGGAACTATCAGAGAGAGGACACTAATCAAGAGCCAAAAAGATGACTCGCCTCTCTGTAATCTTCTATATATTGATTCCCTCATCAAATAGATCTAGAGGCTGGAATTTTTGTAACCTATAGAGAAAGATGTTGGTTGGTATTTCTGGTGTAAACATTCACAGTGTTGGGTGATTTTGCTTTTCTTGAGGTGAAAGAAGGGCTTCTTAGCTGGAGGATGATGCTGGGTTAGAGCTACTCATGGTTGTAATCCTCTTGCTACTTTTTATCTGAATAAAGCTATTCTTGTTTCCTTCCATATTCTGGTGTATTTGTTTATATATGCTTGTATATGGTTAATGCACATCTAATCCTGCATTATTTATGAACTTAGATCCTAGTTTCTTGCATAGTAGTATGTTGCTGTGATTCTACAGGTCCTTTTGAAGCTGATCAGACAAAGAGCAAGCAGAAAAACTTTATCAAGAAGGAGAGGAAATCGAGCGCAAGACTCAGGTTTTCCCTCTTGGTTCTCCTCTCATCTATTTTCATAAAAGGAATCAATAGTAGACTTTGATTGTTTGTTTCTAAGATAGCCACCCATCTTAGTGGGAATAGCAGCATCCGCATGGAAACTATTCCCATATAATAGTGCACCTAGCCCTTTTGTAGCTAAGATGGAATCTTTCTTCATAATCCTCTATGGATTCGTCATGACCTCAGGTCATCCTAAAAATTTCTTCTTTAGTGTCTTTGGACTTGTAGTAGTCTTGATACTTGTTGTTGAAGGCTTGCTGCATCACATCCACCAAGGAAGAGGGAAGGTTGACTGTTTGAAGCGGTGGGGGTATTCGGTAAAAATTTCCCTAAGTTATCCCTATTCCTACGAGATATGAAAGAAGTGTTTTTGTTTTGTTTTGTTCCATATTTTTTAAGCTTTCAAAATATTTGCAGAATTGAAATTGCAAAATGAATGGAAACTAACTACTTGAATGAAATCTCACTTGCAAAACTAGATAAGAAAGCAAACTAAATTACTTTTGCAGAAATGACACTAAGAGCATAATGTCAAAGATAAGAAATGGAAGAAAGAAAGCAGTAATCACATATTACTTAGACACCTTCCCACTAACGGCGTGAAAAAGTGATGAGCACCTGTAATGCAGCAAGAATGCTGCAACTCCTGGGGTTACCAACTTTACTTTAACAACTCGGGGTTCCTACAAACTTGGAGGTGACAGTGTTGTATACAAAAATAAATGTGATGGATCCACTCTTTGTCACTGCTAAGCATACGATAGACCACTATGGTTTTTCATTCCAGACTTCTATTGATTCAGAAGAAGCTTGATTACCAATGAGGAAAAGAGAAATATACACTAAGGGAAAGCCTGACTACTGCAGTAAGGAAAAAGATTGAAATCAAATTCTAAAACACACCATTTTTCTAACTAGCTGTTAAGAGGATTTGCTTCAAAAAAATGCTAAGTCAACATGTATGCAATCCTACTATCCTAAGCATGCAAATTGAAACATCAAACATTCTACTGCTATTCATGTAAATGACCAAAGTAACTTTGTTTTTCTTTTTGTCTTTTTTTTTTTGTGAAAGTGTGAAAGCTAACTTCTTTTGGTGATGTGGAAGGGGACCTAAGGATGATGGTGAATGGTTAGAAGGTTTGGGAGACAAGTAGGTGTCCTCTTCTAGCTTCCTAAGGAATTTTTCCACAATTTGGCCTCAGAATAGGCCACTAAAGGTCAACCTATAGGATGTCCTAATGCATTCTACAAGATGTCATGAATTCCTACAGGATCCCCTATATTCCTACATGATACAACCAAGAGAAAAATGAGGGATGTTGAAGGTGAAGGAAGGTTTAGGGAAGCTGGTTGGTGGATGGAATGAGGCAAGGGAGTGCCTAGGACTACTTCAAAAAAAAAACTAGAGTTGGGAGATGGCTAGATTTGCTCAACAAGCTTGGAGAAGTACTCTTGTGAAATGATGTAATTCATGAGGGTTTTGGTGAAAGGAAGGAATGATTATGGATGGATGAAGTTGGAATCAAGTTATTGATCATGAAATCACTTTATACTTTTGAAACTCCTTCACTGCATCAACCATTTACATTTATCCAAAAATCATGTTAACAAGAAGGATTTCAATTAACTAAGGCAAACGGAATTTCATGAGCTAGCTTCCTATTTCATGCATGGGGGAAAACTTGCAAAATAAGATGAAGCCTTGATGAGATCTGAAGTAAAACTGAAGGTAAGAGAAATAATAACTAAATCCTATTCTTGCAAACTGATCAAATGTTGGCCTAAGTACAGAAAAACCTAAATTCCATGAGAAACTAGAATTTGGTCTTTTTGGGGCTGCATAGGGGTTCTTTCCTCAAACCATGATTGCTGAAGGAAGGAGTGAGGCCAAATACACCTACGGAAAGCTTTGTGATGTTCCTTTATCTCTTCTAAGCTACTGCTTGTAGAAATTTTGAATAATATGACACATATTCACAGAGATTATCCTGATTATACACTATTGTGGAATACATGCATAATACATAACCTCCTCTACGTTGATCATCAATTACAGAAGCAGAATCAATAACATGCGCACATAGAAGCATCAATCACACATATCAACATAGTATTTTCATGGGGAAAGCATCTCGCTAAAAACCCCAACTATCTATTTATTATATTGATTGAGAACATGTAACAATACATAGTAAAATACTCTTCACAAGTATCCAGCACTATCTCCACCTATTACACACAATACAACTCAGATCTGATCTCCAAATCTCCTCCGCTACTTGCCTGCCTCCACTGCGCAATCCTACAAGAGAATGAATGAATCCAAACTTGTTCCAAGTTCTATTTACCTTGGAAAATCACTCACACTGGAAATCACGTGAGCACATGCTATAATACTGGGCACATACTGCGCAATTCTCATGGGCATACTCAATCCATTGATTGTGCAAGATCTCATGCACAACTAATAGTCACAACTCACCCTTTCACTTACCTCTAACACTTGTCTCCACTGAACTGTCCATTCACTGAGTTAACTAATGTATTCTTCAGTTGCATTATGAGTTAATAATTAGTGAATTAATTAATAACTAATTCACACAACTCATCACTTATTCTATTGGCCAGTTAGACTAAATACAACTAGTTCAACTAAGTCAAACTGAACACAACTCCATTAACTGCTCATCTAACTCCACAGAACTCAACCATTGAAGTTCTAACTGAAGTCCTCCATGAAATAACTCGAGTAACCCATAAGAATCACGTATTTCCTTCATGCAATTGCATGTGCCACATCCGTAGCTCGAACTGAAGTGCTCCAAGAGAATAAGATAAAGTTTAGAGTCCAAATATTACTAAGGGCTAATAATATTTGACTGTTTCTATTTTTACCTAACAGTCTAAAAATAGACTCTGATCACACTGTTGTGATCCAAAAAATAGAAGTCCATATATTTTTCCCAACATCACCAATCATCCATAAACAACATCCTGCAACTCATAGACCATGATCCATATGTCTAAAAATAGACATAGTCTAAAAATAGACTTTGCACCAAAACTTGCCTGCGGGACCACTTCGTGAAGGCGACTCCTTTCCACTAAGCTCCATCATCTTGCTGCATTCTCAACAAGCATTTCATGTTTCACACTTTTCAACACTCCCTCTCAACAAGAAAGGCTTCCTCTCACACCCGATCCTGTAACTCTGGAATGTTCTGCATGCAACACATCTACCCGCTCCACTTGCTCCAACAACACATGGAACAAAAAAAACACTCCCAACTGACCCCTCTGTTGGGCTAGGAACATACTCTGATGCTGAAGCTCTACCTGCTGCTGACACTTCCTCCCTCTCTGACATCTACGCTACTGCAACATCTTCATGCATCTCGCACCATTGCACACGTCTCTGTGCCACCTAGCACTGTGCAAAACACTTGTGCCTATCACATTGCTGCAGCCTACATGCTATGCTCTGTCCTGGGATTCCCTGCATTGTTGCTCTCTCTGCCACTCCATACGCATCTGTCTCTACCCAATCAGTCAGTTCCTACTACTCCACATTGGGGCTCCCGTAGCAAGGTCTCATCCAAGAGGTTGGGTACCTCAAGGACCCTGCCCCTCCTCCTTGGGACGATCACTCTATATCGCCCCACCTCCTACCTGGAGGTACGGCTACTTGTGATCCCTCAACCCACCTGGCTCAAAGGTTCCCCCTACTGGAGGTCTCTACATGAGTAGATGTCTCTACTCGATCTCCATTTAGCTTCCCCTGTTGTGGCTGCTCCACAACCTCCTGAAGTTGCTGCACCAATCATGGCTCCTCCACAATTTTCTGAGACTTCTTCTGGATCTGCATGTTAAGAGGTAATATATGCTCCCTCTCAACCACCAAGTCTCCATCAGTTGCCTCGCTGCTCAAGGCTTTGCATTCATCTTGAACCTCAAGAGCATACAACTTCTTAACCTGTGAACCAATCTGCTTCACCTGTTGAGTGATGATGTGTCTAAGGAAAACCTTTCCCTCTCTGAAGACTACATCATAGCCTCTGTCTTCCAGCATCGCGATCGACACCAAGTTTCTCTTCAGTCCTAGTACATACTTAACATTGGTCAAGGTAATTCGAGATCCATGCTCCCTCTTAAAAATAACCATGCCTACACCTAAGACACTATACTTCTCATCATTACCCAACGCTATGAGTATCTGGAGATCTTTCTCCTCCAAAGTACTACAAAAACTTTTGTCTCCGGACATGTGGAAAGAAGCTCCACTGTCAAGAAACCAACCACTTCCCATCATGGATGAAACCATGCATGCAAAGAGTGTGAAATCCAACTCAAACTGTGAAGCAAGTGCCTCACCTTCAGATCCTTCCCTGGATCCCTTCTTGGACTTCTTCTTTGGGCAATTAGTAGCATAATGGCCCAACTCATGACAACAAAAGCATCTCACCTTCGACTTGTCAACCTTCTCCCCATCATTGGAAGAACTAGATTCAGAAAGGGAAACCTTCTCCTTCCCCTTTTTCGCCTTACTCCCTAAGGCACAGTTCTCCTCATCATGCATAGATGAAGAACTATCTCTGGTGCTCCGCCTGATCTCCTCTTGCACAAGATCTGACCAAAGTCTCTCCCATCCTGGAAATTTCTCCTGACCATTAACAGAGTCCTGATAGGAATGCCAACTCTTCGGAAGACCAAGGAGAGCCAAGCTCACCGATTCCTCATCATCGACAACCACCCCCACACTTCCCAGCTCATCCCGGCATTGGGTGAACTTCGTGAGATACTGGGGCATACTGTCTCCATTCTCACACTTAGATGTTTCTGAGTTTATCCTTGAGCGTCATTCCACCAGCTCAAAACTCAACCGCTTCTGATCTAAAATTCGTGAGAAAAAAGTATTTCTTGTACAGAGATTGATTGTATGGGCATTCACCTAATATCTCACCTTCCAAAAGAAGGATGAATCTAGAAGGTACCTGGCCTGATTACAGACTCTGCTTGAAGAAATAAAACGTAGTTACTTCCTGAATAATAGATCTGATGATCAATCCTCGCTTTGATATCCTGTAGAAATCTCTTCTACAAATCAACCAGTTCCGATACCATGTAGAAATTTTGAATAATATGACACTTATTCATAGAGATTATCCCGATTATACACTATTGCAAAATACATGCATAATACATAACCTCCTCTACGTTGATCATCAATTTTGCGGAATCAAGAAACATTAACATGCGCACATAGAAGCATCAATCACACATATCAACACAGTATTTTCCTAGGGAAAGCATCTCGCTAAAAAACCCAACTATTTGTATATTATATTGATTGGTAACATGTAACAATACATAGTACAATACTTCTCATAAGTACCCAGTACTATCTCCACATGTTACACACAATACAACTCATATCTAATCTCCAAATCTCCTCCACTGCTTGCCTACCTCCACTGCATAATACCTGCTGAGAATGGATGATAATGGCTCAAGAAAACTCGTATTTACTTGGAAAAATAACGTGAGAACAAGCTACAATTTCCCTTGGCCTCATTGGCATTACTCAATCCCATGCATGTGCAAATCTCATGCACAACTGATAGTCACAACTCACCCTTTCACTTACCTCTAACACTTGTCTCCATTGAACTGTCCATGCACTGAGTTAACTGATGTATTCTTCAGTTGCATTATGAGTTAATAATTAGTGAATTATTTAATAACTAATTCACACAACTCATCACTTAGTCTATTGGCCAATTAGACTAAATACAACTAGTTCAACTAAGTCAAACTGAACACAACTCCATTAATTGCTCATCTAACTCCACATAACTCAACCACTTGAGTTCTAACTGAAGTCCTTCATGCAATAACTCAGTCAACCCATAGGTAACCATGTGATTCCTTCAGTCAGTTGCCTGTGCCACATCTGTAGCTCCAACTGAAGTGCTCCAAGAGAATAAGATAAAGTCTAGAGTCCAAATATTACTAAGGGCTAATAATATTTGACTGTTTCTATTTTTACCTGGCAGTCTAAAAATAGACTCTGATCACACCATTGTGAACCACAAATATAAGTCCATCTATTTTTCCCAACATGACGAATCATCCATAAACAACATCCTGCAACTCATAGACCATGATCCATATGTCTAAAAATAGACATCGTCTAAAAATAGACTTTGCGCCATAATTTTCCTGCGGGCCCACTTAGTGAAGGTGACTCCTTTCCACTAAGCTCCATCATCTTGTTGCATTTTCAACAGGTTCACACAACTAGGTTGCTCACGAACAAAGCCTTCACCAACATGGGTCAACCAATGCATCGGTGGTTGCATTGGAAATATCACTTCACGTGATCAAGCCCATGTACCATTAGTGTAGGAGTAGGAGTAGTCTTTGCTTTCATTTACTTTGCTTGCATGCTTGTTTTCTTACTTGTTTTGTTTGTTTGTTTGCTTGCTTGCTTGTTTGCTTACTCATTTTTCCTTCACTTTTGCTTCTGCTCCTGCTTTGCTTTGTTGTTTGTTAGTTCACTTGTTTCATTTAGTTCACTCGTTTTGTTCATTGGTTAGTTTTGCATGAAACCATGTATGACTCTTGAAATGAGCTGGGTGAAGTACAGGACAGCCTGTACAACTATCACTACTTGTTTATCTATCATCTTACCTCTATATCAAGAGCTTGTTACTTTTAGTCCATGATATGTTGAAGGAAAATACATATTGTTCAAAGTGAACCTTGGTGAAAACACAATGCTTGCGCGCTAACTAGTGTCACCTTCTCTAGTCGGTTTTTTTTGGGTTAACCCATGTCAGCTCAGTCAAGTAGAGTAAGGTGAGGGGGAAAGCCTTAACAGGCACGTTAGAGATACAATAAACTAATTCTCTACTAGAACATCCTCTTCTACTTTCAATAAGTTGGGATCCCTCTTTCGCCTCTAAAATGAATAAGTGCTATGCACAGTTGAAAATGAAAAATTCAAAAAATTCAAAAAATTCAAAATGAAAGATGAATAAGGCAAAAGAAGAGAAAGGCTTCCTGCATAGGTACGTGATTCAAGTAACTCCATCAGGGTACTAACTAGGCTCATTGGCAACGAAGCCATGCTTGTGTTCCTATTGACTCCACCAAGGTATTGTCCAGGTATGCTCGCAGTGGAGCAACACCAGAGATGAAACTAAGACTTTGACGACTATGCTGCTTGTGCACCTATATACCCCTCAACCCCAATCGAAACAACTATGTTTCCTTGATTTGGAATGTGTGTCAATCAACCAAGGGCTTAGCAGATACTACATCTTACAATCAAGCTAGTGTGAAACCAAGATGAGCTAAGAACTAAACAATACTTTAAGGGGTATTAGACTTGATTTTCATGAACAATGTCCATTTAGAGAGTTGGAGTTCTACCAATGTGTCGCTAAATTTTGTAGTAGCTACAACCACCCTCCAAAATTTTTCCTTAGCCTCGTTTTGCAGCCTCCCTACCAACCTTTCACATCACCTTCTCTTACTTCGTCAAGTACACAAGGTTCAATTTTTTGCTTGCACAAAGACAGCATATGGATCATAGCTTGATCCATTTCCCTCACAGGTTGTTCACCCAAACTTGGTCCAGTTGCAGGCTAAGAAGCTTCCTAAAGAAATTGCACATTTCTGGAGGGCAACCAGCCTTCCCTCCAGAAATTGCACAATCCTGCCTGGCAGCCTGTTAGGCTCCAAGATTGCGCAATTCTAGTAGTCAACACTCCCAACAGGAATTGTGCAATTTTCCCTAGCAGGGCTGCTCAGCCCAGAATTTGCGCAAATATGAGCAGCAATCAGTTTCTCTGCCCAGAAATTGTGCAAACCTCCTGGGCAATCAGCCCATCTCCCAGCAAGAAATGCGCATTTTTCTCAAGCAGTTGAGCAGCTGCATGCATGAGCAGTTTGGTTGACCACTTCCACCAGGGACTAAGGAAACTTGACTTGCATCCATGCATGACTTTATTTTTCCTGGAATAGAAAAAGGAAACATGCAAAAGGCATCCCATGATTCAGGGAGCTATTTTTAACAGTCAGGGGTTACATGCAAAGTTGTTTTAGAAACTTCCCTCCAAATGTCGTTTTTTCCCAGATTTGTGGCATACGCGTCATGAGTCCAAACTTATTTATTCGACGCATCAAAGCTCATTCTTTCACATCGATCTTGGAGTTCTAACATCCCAAATCACATCCATGACTCTTTGACACATTTGGCTCAGTTATTCACGAGTAAGTGGCCTCAACTTGTCTTTTTCAGCATTTCTGTCGCTTTTTGTGTATTCGCTTGTGTAATTGTTTTTTGCTTGATTTCTTTGAATTCTTATTGTTGTTTACATGTATACTATCTTGTTCTAGCTCTATTTTAGTTTTAGTTGCTATCTCACTGATGTCGCATGCATGAAACTATTTTGCACGGACATTCGTCAATCCAACGAATCGCTTCACCCACATGCATGTTGATCTATTTTCTGAATCTTTCATTCATGTTTGCATGCACTGTCAATCACTTATGCTATCACTTAGTGTTGCTATGCATTCACTGTCTTATTTTCTTTCAGTTTCCCATCGGCAAGTCGCGCCAACCTTGGCCTAGTGTCTGCCTTCACTCAGACAACATTGCGCAATCTGGGGAAGGAAGGCTCTGCCTTCCTCCCCAAAAATGCACATTTCTACCCAACACTATCCTCCAGGACTGTTTTGCAGATTTTTTAGGGACAGTGACTGCTGGCCCAAAAATTGTGCAATGCAGTCACTCAGCCTGCAGTCACTCCCAACTGGAATTTCGCATTATACAAACCTAGTAGCCAGCAACCAGTATGGATTGCGCATTGTGCAGATCCAGCATCCAGTCTTGCTTCCCAGACAACCCAGACTGCCTTTTGTACAGATCTGGTAGCTAGTCACCTAGCCTCTGAGAATAAATTGCGCAATCTTGCTCATCAGTTTCCCAAGTATGTGTTGTGTCATTCCCCAAATTTGCTTTGTTTTTGTTGATAGATTTCTTGCCATGCATGTTGCTTGTTTCCAGATCTTACAGGTGTTCATCTATCTCAATGGCTTCCAAGAGAACGGGATCAGAAGACATTGATGGAATTGCAACTGGAGCTGCAGTTGAGTGAGTGTCCTCTAGTCTGCTGATCTATGAAGATACAAAGTTGTATCTAGATAAGGACATCAAACTAAAGTGGTAAGAGGTCAATGAAACATTTACAGGAACTTTTGGGGAAGACCTCGAAGACCGTCAGGTGTATGTGAACATTCACAAGTCTTTCTTGTACTAGATTGCATGCAGATACCCCACGTTCCCATGTGTGGACATGATACATTGGATCATCTCTCACAATGATCCCGAGATTATGACCCTGAGCAGTGTCAGTGGTATGAAGCTTGCGACCTACAAGGCATGAGATAATGATGAGATGTATCAAATGTCAAATCCCGTGATTGTTGTGAAGACTCCATTCAGCTTACCCAACAGCGGTTCTAACTCCAGAGACATTCTGAAGGACTGGGTAAAGGAGCCAGCTTGATTCAGGATGACACCCAACCAGATCTACAAGATGAAGATACTGAGGAAGGCGTACTAATACTTGGTCATATTTGCATGTCGACTGTATGGCCAACCAAGCATTGAAACCTTTCCACAGAGTTGGGTGATCGCACTAGACCAACTGGACAGAGAAGAAAAACCATGTAACTGGTCCAGCATACTGGCTGATCAGCTGAAGGAGCAAGTAACTAAGGCTTGACAGTCACCCGGAGGCATGCATACAGATATTTACATGTCTGCCGGCATCTTAGATATAGTCTGTGCCCGAAAGGATTTCCCGGGCTTGGAGTGGGCATGGTCACCGGCGAAGACTGTTGTAAACACATATTTCAAGTTGCTGTCTGAATGCATCTTCAAAGGAGTAATCACATGACTGTCTGATCATTTTGTCACCCCAGTGTACAAGATGATATTCAAACAGGATCCACCCCGTTTGTCAAAGGAAGAAATGGAGGCATTGATAGGCATTGCAGATTGGTATGCCTCACTGTCCGACACTTTCATCCAAATGTCCAGTGCAAGGAAGCCTTCACATGTTCTACCAAATTTTTCCTTGGATGTACTTGTCATGCAGGAAGTAGCATATCACATCTCGGCATGATTGAAATCTAGACTACATCGGAAGAAGAAGGCACCTTGGCCCACTCTTTCATTGCGGATTGGGTTATATGAGATCCAGGGTATCAAGCAAGCGAATGTCAAAGCATAACAGATGAATAAGAACCTGTAATCCATATTTCACCATTGTCCTTAACTTTATCCAATCATGCCTCCAAAAGAAAAAGGACTAGAAGAACCTATGAATCCTCCTATCCACCCTCCCATTGATTTTCACCACATCCCTTTGGTAGACAGAGACTATAACATGAAACTCTCCATGAATTTGATCATTTTGAGATGTATTGTTGGCTTAAGGACATGTTTATTGATAAATCTGATGATATTCAACTATGGGAGTCCAATTTTCCCCACTATATCTTTTCCCGTACCCACAACACACCTGAATTCATTAGGAAGTGTCATGCTTGATATCTACCCAGCCAAAGAGCTATTATTGCCCACAGTGGAGAAATTTTGTTCACTGTCACTCCTCAAGCTATAGAACAAATTATGCAAGCCCCTACAATAGAGAATGCCAGTCCTTTTTCCCACGAAGCACTGGTTGAATTGTATCGGAAGATGGACTTTCCTAGAAGAGCCAAAACCCTTGAACTTTTCTTGACTAAAGATGCCCGATTACGCAAGAAAAATCCTCCCTATCCATCCTCCATTTTCCCTGAGAGAGCTAAGAAAATCATCACAAACATCTCCTACCTCATTGGCTATTACTCAGATCAGTGGGTAGATGAGGAAATTATAGGATTTCTTTCCATTTTCTCTACAGATTCCAAGCCTTCCATCTTGTTTAACTTCAACCAATTTCTTGCAGATTCTATCCATGAGTAGTTTATCAAATTCCAGACTAAGGAAGTATTCAAATATGCTTTTGTGTTAGTTTATATGTTTTTATATTTTCAGGGAGACAACCTCAAGCTTGCCTTACAAAAACTGGATGTAGAAGGAAATCAATAGTCAGTCATCTTCTAGACTACGCTGGTAATGAAGGAACAAAAGGAATTTTCATACAAGCAGTTCATAGAGATGTTTGTACATCCAGCACATAGTCTCCTAAGAAACAGGACAAAGCCAAGGATCAGTGAAGAAATTAGGAAAGTTTTGCAGCTATTAGACCAAGTCCAGATAGGGGATTGGTACCTTTATTAGAATTACATAGAGCTGAGAGTATTTTGGTGTGATCTTGCCCCTTACAAGCTGCCAAAATTCCTCCAAATGAAGATTTTTGCTCTAGAATACATCAGGAAAATGCTCAATATGGATGAGATCCACTTTGTAGCTACCGAGAAGAAATCCCAATTCAAAATCAAAACTCAAATAGGGCCTTTCATTTGCAAGAACAGGGTAGCAGGGGAAGAGGTAAATAAACTATTGAAAGAGATGCATTTCAGCCTCTGTTTCACCTGGTCATATAATCCATTGGGGTTCATCTCCAAGTTGAGGGTAGAAAACAAGTCTACTGCTTATTTCCACACAACCAGACCAGAGATTGAAAAGTATAAAAACCAGTTAGAATGGACTAAGAACATCCTACAAGAGGCAGAGGAAAAGTTGGTGTCATCTTCAACAGTACAGACTCTTATCGCAAAGGAGAAAAAAACAAAGAGGAGCAGGGAAGAAGTCACCTTCACTGACTGAGATTTCTAGTGAAGGCTTTAAAATCATGTACAAAAAGAAGGCCAAGCTGCATTCTAAACTAGGCCTACACAAGGATTCATAGAAAGAGAACATTATCACTACTAAAGAACTAATTTTTTCCTCATTAGTGGGTGATCCGACTACCCTTTCTCCCACTACCTCCACAACTTCACAAGATCAACAACAGATTATGTAGACTAACACATCTACCATAGGGGAGACAGAAAAGAGTATATTTGACATTTTCAAGGAGATTAAAGTGAGGAATGAGGCCTTGAAGATCAACACATACACTCAGTTCTAGAAGCAAACTTCCAGTTCTCAAAGCAGGTTGTTTTCAACCTTTGATTTAGAGAAAGGTAAAATGAAAATGGCATTCCTCCAAGCACAGATTACCCAACCCAATGTAGCATTAGACTACAAGAAGACATCATTTTACTTTGATGTGAAAGGCATACATCCCATTGACCAAATGGAGATGCACAAGTAGACTGGGCAGATGATTTCATCTACTCTCACTAACACTGCTATGAGTTTGTCTAAATTGCAAGTTACATTGGCCAATGTTCAATCACAATTGAAGATGGAGAAGGTCTCTACACTTGCCAAAGACACAAGGATCAAAGCTTTGGAGGACTTGGTGATAAAAGTAGGTTATGATCCTGCAAATATCGATGTTGTAGAAGAGCTCATGAGGAAAGAGAATACAAACATAGAAGCATTAAGGAAACAGTTGAAGTTACCAGCCACAGAAGATCCTTTAGCCAAGGACAATAAAGAAACAAAGACACAAAAGGAAAATATGATGAATCTCATCATGGAGGAAAGTGCAGAGTTGAAGCAAATGGAGGTAGAGATGGAAAAGATAATAAAAAAAAGAGCAAGCTTCCAAAATGGTTGTTGTCCCTTTGGAAGCACTCCCTATCAAAGCAATTCCTATAGCTACATCTTCTACAACAAAAACAGGGGTTTTTGTAGATCAGTTGGCAAATGCAGTGCAAAACAAGTCTCTCAAGACTTAAGAAATCAAAATATTGCAGGCTGAAGTCAATCTTCTTTAAGATCGAAAGACAAAGAATGAGACTTTCTGTGCAGAAGAGCTACAGAGAGCTCAAAACCAAATAGAATTATGGAGGAAATCAGCAACTGAGTCCTCCATTGGCCACACATTGGCCCAAGTCAAAGAAATTATATGGAACAACATCATTAAGGCAATGGATGAAATCTAGCCTTGTATCCAGATTATATTTGAGCAGAAAGAGTTGATGGAGAAAGCCAAGCGGGTCATTTCCACTATCAACAATGAATTGGGAGAAATGCCTACCACGACCCACTGCATCATCAAATTTCTCAACTCTAAAAACAAATATGAATTGGATGATCTAGGAGTAGATGACGGAATAGAAATAACTTATAAGTAAATAAAGTTCTGACAAAGAAGAACTTGGTTATGCAGCTAACAGAGAAATGTCACACTTTGGAGGTAGCAGTTAACAGGTTTTTCACCAAAATAGAAGCATTAAATAATAAGTGCGTGCCTTCTTTATTTGTAGTCAATGACAAGCCGATGACTAGGGAAGATTATATGAAGAAGCTCAAAGACATTGCAAAGGATACGACCAAGTCTTCCCACATCAAAGGTGCCATGATAGGGAGAAATTTTTATGAAGCTATCGGTAATATGAGTTTCATTCAGCATGAGATAAAACACATTTTTGTAGTAAAACCCACATTCCCTCAATATACGGAGGTAGATGAGATCTACCGTAGAGTAACAAAAAATCCCATTCCAGATGAAGAATGGTGGGATAAACTGTGTGAATTCTAGGATTAAAGAAAGGGTTAGCTTCACAAGTGCAACACACAAATAGAGGCCACTTAGCAACTGCTCTCCACCAAAGCAGTGCCCGATGTCCAAATCACTTTGCCAATTCACCTCTTGTGGTCGCATTATTTCATTTCTGTTGGTCTGAAGTTAATAATAGAATGCCATGTCAATGAGGCATTTATAGTAATAGGTTTTGCAAATTTTGTTTAAATACTTCATTCAGTCAAAGTATTGAGGGTCGTCCCTTGATCATTGTAACTCCTTTTATCAAAGCATTGTACTTTTCCATGTTGTTGGAGCATCATTAATAAAAAGACTCTTCGTAGGAGACTTGTGTTGCAATATACTGGTGATGTTTTTCTTACTGTAATTGTGTTTCCATTGTTATTCTCTGTCTGTTTATGATCTGAAATCTAATTGTAAAATAGGAGATGTGAAAAATAAGATATGTTATTGAGCACCTTATTTGGACCGTGTTTACAATCTGTATGTTTTCTTCTGAAGTCTAATTGAGAAATTTTTTAATTCTTTTCAATCACTATTGAATCACCTCTTTTCTCCATTCCATAATTCAATTTAAAGATCCAGTAAGTGTAACTAGCTTGCCTTGTGATTACTCCTTTGAACTTTTGATCCAGCATCCAACTTAATTTGACTCCATAGCCCAATGGAAAGAAAGTATTTTGATCAGTTCAACCAACCAACCAATCAAACAAATTCAAACAAACAACCAAGCATAATCATAACTAACATAAAATCAACTTAAAAACCAAGCTAAATCATAAAGAGAGATCCCTCTATGAAGCTGGCAGGGCTAGATCCCAGCTTCAAAAGTGGTTTTGATGTTGTCTAATGTATTTATTCCGACAGCCTCAAAACTACAGAATGATAATGCTTGGTGCCATAATTTATGTACTTTGTAGCCTCAACAGTAAACTATGCTCCAAGCTAAGCTCATATTTGAGCTTGAGAAACAAACTGAGGTGTAAATGACTTTGGGTGCATGCCTTTGCTAGCTTGGTAAAGATTAGCATGGGAAATCAAATTTATGGGAACACTCTTGCTGTTTAGAGGAAATATCCTCTAGTGATTGAATGTTGGTTGCATCCATAGATAATCAAAGTTTTTCAACTATTTAATGGGGTGAATACAAATATGAATTCGACATGGGAATGATACCCTGCATGGGATATTCTAGAGTGGGAATGATACCATATGTAACAATGTTATGGTTGACAATTTTGAGGATTGGCACATGAGTTTGAGTGCTATAGGATTAACATCTAAGAGCCAAATAAAGGCCTTGATGTTGGTGTAATCAAGCTCAATTTTCCAAGAACCTCTAGCCCTCTTGATTCATTATCTTTATCTCATTGTTTAGCGATCTATGTTATCTATAACACCATATATGCACCATCTTCCATGATAATTAATATTTATCACACGAAAAATTGGAATTGATGGTGATGAGGGAGAGTCTTTGCAATCCACCACATAAGAACAAACTTGGTAGTGGAACATTATTGATAAATTCACATTCGTGACAATAAAGTAAGGAAGGGAGTTGTTTCTCACTCCATTATAGGGATGTAAACTTTTTGGAATGATATATGGCTCTTGTCACAAAGAAATGTTCTTTTTGGGTGCAATACAAAGTTTTGTATTGCTAAGAATGTAACATCTCGAGTGACACACAATATTGTATTATGGAAATATTGAGATGCCGAGCTTAAGATTCTCAAATTTTATGCTAACCAATCCTTACACTTATCAGTGAGCAATAATGTGGGAAAATAGACTTGATAGAAATTTAGAAGCTTGCAATTTTTTTAAAGATCTAGTTCCTTGAAGGCTACTTATAGGTTGGATTTGTTAGCTGGAAATATATTTCCATAAATTGTTCTTGGATTAATGTAAGGTTATGATTTTAGGTTAAAACCATTTCTTAGTTTAGGTTAAAACCATTTCTCTTGGAGTCTTAGTCTCTCATATTATTTTGGTCTAGTGTTTTGTAGCTGCGTAGGAAAATTTTATTAATATATGTGAGTGTATGTACATTTTACATTGCTAAGTTCTCCAACATTAGTCTTCACAAGCTCTCTAGCCTCAAACCATACTAGCGCACTAGCCTAAATAAAACATATTTACATATGCATTCACAACTAGGATCAAACTATACATATGCATTTACAACTAGGATCAAAATATATAAATATAATTAAATAAAAAAGAGAAATTAAAAATTGTTTATGGGTCTTGGATAGTTAGATTTAAGTTTATGTGATTCATATGAAATTTTTTTTAGAAAATTTTTCGGCATAAATTACATAATAGAAATATCCTACTAAACTTAAAAAATTAAATTAAATTAAAAACAAAAAATAAAAATATCTCTAATCATGTTAAATTAAAAACAAAAAATAAAAAATATCTGTAAGCATGTGATATGATAGTGTCCAATCACTTGCAAAGGACGTACAAATGGAAGGTTGCAAGAACCACAACCATCATTTTAAGAGACCACCTAAATTTAAAAATATCGTCTCCAATAAGATCATGTCGAATATTTGTAAAAACTAAAGGATGAATCCAATCACTAACGATATTAGTCAAAAACTAAAATAAGAAGAGAAACCAGCCAACTGTTATGCACATTGAGATCAGGTCGCAGTCAAAAGAAACGACTGGTCTCAGAGCATGTTGCAATTTTTTCTCCGCGATATGCTCAATCGAACTGGTGCCTCGACGAGCTGGTACAGAAGTTGGAGTCGGGTCGGCAATAATTCCGGTCTTCTACAAAGTCGGGCCTGCAGATCTTCGGTGGACGCGTGGCGGAGATGCGCGAGCTCTGGGCATGCTCGAAAGGAAGAGAACATTTGATTCTCAACGGCGATATGACCCCAAGACCATGGAAAAATGGAGGAATGCTCTTTCTGCCGTGGCAGATATAAGCGGTTTTGAGCTGAAGGACAAGTAATTAGATTCTCCAAATCTCGCTATTATTTGAGTTTTGTGCATTGCTGGCTTGATAAGTATATCACATATTATTTATGTAGATGTTTCGTATTAGTCAAATAACTGTGATTGTGAATATTGTTCAGGGAAGAGTGGCAGCTGGTCGAGGAGGTCGTCCAACAAGCTTTGAAAAAGGTTCGCAAACCACCTTTGAACATTGCTAAATACCCTACTGGCCTCGATGACAAAATAAAAGATGTGGACTGGACATTGTCACTGCAGTGGCAAAGCCAGAAGGCTAAAGTTTGGGAATTGTAGGTCTTGGCGGGCTGTTATCATTTTAGATGATATTGATCATATGGATCAAATGGATGCATTATTTGCACCGGTTAAAGATACTATTGATGTAGGTAGCTTAATTTTAATTACATCTCGCAATAAGGATGTGCTTATAAGCGCAGGTATTGGTGAGTCATCCATTTATACACTGAAAGGCATCAATCCAGAGCACTCGCAAGAACTCTTTTGCTGGCATGCCTTCGGTCAACCCCGTCCTGTTATAGGATTTGAAGAAGTGGTTAAGAAGGTTTTGCAGGTCTGCAATGGTTTGCCACTATCGCTTAAAGTGCTTGGGGCGCTTCTTCGTGGAAAAGATGTTTGACGCATTGGAGTGCGCAATTGCGGAAAACCTCCAAAGTACTTCCCGACGATATACGAAGCAGACTTAGAATTAGCTACGATGCTCTGGATGAAGAGGAGAAGCAGATATTCTTAGAAACAGCCTTTTTCTTTATAGGAGAAGACAGGGATAACGCTATAAGAGTATGGGATGGATCCGGGAAGCAGTGTTCAAAATTGAACACGTCATAGCCCTTCAAAGGTTCTCCGGCAGATTTCAAAAAAAACTTAAATTGAATAATATTTTAAATTTTTTTAAGAAGGGTTGTTAAATTTTCAATTTTTTTTAA
>APFE030956613.1:73441-100722 GCA_000404065.3 Pinus taeda | reverse complement strand
TCTCCGGGAACAAGTGCTTGAACAAAAGGTCAAATTGGAGTATGTTCCCTCCAAGGAACAAGTTGCTGATATACTCACCAAACCACTACCCAGGGAGACATTTGAATACCTCAGACAGAAGCTAGGAGTATTTGATGCATCATCTTACTGTTGAAACTCATTTTTTTTAGAGAAAAGTGGTTGTACACGAGTTTCATGAGGAGAATCTACATACATACTCCGGTTTCTGTGGATACAGTTGCGTATATGTTGGTTTGAAGACAAACAGTGGGATAGGATTAGGATGAAAAGAGTCTGATATGGGTTTGACAGAGACCATCTGGCACGAGTTCAGGGGGAGCACATATACTTCTAATAATGCATTGTTGGAATTATCTTAGAAGATGTTGGTTCAAGTTCACAGTTGTTTTTGGTTTCAGGTGGAGTAGGTGCAGAGGGAGGACATGGTTGTTGGTTTGAATGATGATTGACAGATGCTACTGATAATAGTTGTTGATACTTTGTCTCTGTGTCATGTATTTATTTTATTATCAAGGTCATGCATTGGCCTATTTTGGTTTCCCCACTATGCCTGGGATGGATGATGTAATGTTCTTGTTTTATCATGTGTAAACTTTTGGTATATCCCCACTTGATTGGGAGATGGATTTATGTATGAATATTTGGTGACAGGAATGTCATTTATGATGTATAGAGTCATGTTCTTTCTTGTAGAACATCCTTTTGCAAACCTTGCCTACAGTGAGGGGGAGCATGGACATCACAGTAGAGCAAAGATTTCAGCATGTACTCAGGGGGAGCATAACCCTTTGCCCTTGATGACAAAGGGGGAGAATGACTTTGAGTGACTTGGGTTGCCATCAAGTCCAAAGCGGGAGATTGTTGGCATTATGACATAGGTGTTATCCTTGATGGCAACTCACTCAGATGACAAATCTTAGAATGAAGGAAAAAGAGATATACGCAGGTTCCTCTTAACAAAGTCCCGTATACACGTGGTATTGCCAATCAAAAGTCATGTATGCGTATGCACGCACTTTCATGCATGGAGAAGCACGTACATGTGGGAAAACTTATTTTAATCCATGGTATTTGGTCCTTGGTATTTGAACCTATGGTTTTGGACCATGGTATTTCGCCCAAAAGTATTGAACCCAAGTATTGCGCCTCAAGTATTGGATCTAAATGGTTTTGGACCATGATATTGAGTAAGGCCTAAGACTATAAAAGGGGAAGGAGATCATTAGGCAAAGGCATTCACTCAAGTATTGAATATCTAATGAAGAGCAAGATCTAGAATACTAGTGATTGGGTTGTGGTGCATAGCTGGATCTGAATCAAGGAGGAACCTGAGTGCTAGAAGATCGATAAGTTCTATTGATGGGTCAAGATCTCAAGGCTTGAAGAGAAGTATCTTTGTGTAATTTTGATCTGTTATATTTGGTGCATGACTTGATCTATAAATCTGATAATCTCGGTATAACTGATGTTTGAATAATTGAAAAGGGTAAATTATCGTTTATAGATCTGTACGCAGGTTCGGCATAGAAAAGGTGTGTATGGAAACTGGTTGGTTAATTCAAAACAGCGTATACACAGGTTGTCCTTAATACAGAAGCGTATGCACACTAGTTATACATATTGAAGTAGCGTTCATCTCATAAAATATGTTTTAGCTACTTCTGTTTATTGTTGCAGTGTTTTGGGTTCAGGATTGGTTTCCGGTTACTATTATTGTATTCTGGTTATAGCATTCAGAGAAGTGATTGTATGATTCAGTTTTGGTTGGTAAAAAGGAGATTAGTTTATATACTTGATGTTTGATTGATGTTATTAATGGATCCAGTATGAAAATTTATGAAATGTGGTCCCTGGAAGAAAAGAGAAGGTTGTAGCCTTCTGTAGGTAAGCACCTACATACTAGTACATCCGCTAGTACAAGAGCTAAGGGGGTTGTAACTTCCTTCCAGGAGAAGTTGGAGAACGAGAGAAGGTTGTAGCCTTTTGCAGGTAGAAGCCTGCGTACTGGTATAAGACTGCACCAGTACAAAAATATTGTAAAAAGAAGTTTCTTATTAAGAGAAGATAGAGACGAATTGCAGCAGGTGGTTTTCACCCACATTGGGTTTAAACCTTATATCTTGTGTTCATGTGTGTGATGATCTGTTCTATTTTACTGCACCTGTTTTATGTTCTTATGGTTAATGAAGTTTTGATTCACTAATTAAAGATCAACATTTAAATGGATTAACTGAATCATAAGTTTACTGATATACGCTAGTTGCTTTAGAAATAGTTGCATATATACGCGGGTTACCATAACTGAAGTAGCGTATATATATATAATTATATATATAATACAGAGTATGAGAATGAAAAAGTACTTGATTTGATAATACTGATTCACCCCCCCTCTCAGTATTATTTCCAATAATTGGAATCAAAGTAGGTCCTTCAGAAGAAGCTGGATCGCTTGAAGGTAGATCTATCATCATGAGAAACTATGAAAAAGAGGCATCCATCAGGCCACCAATCTTTGATAGGAACAATTTTGTCTATTGGAAGGTAAAAACCATAGCCTATCTTCAATCACTTGGTACAGAATTTTGGGATATCGTGGAAGAAGGATACACATTTCCATCAACAACTCCTACAGATACTGCTGGTAAAAAGCAGTATGAAACAAATTAAAAGGGTTTCAATACTCTATTGGAGTCTCTATTTCAATCAGAATTTGTCAAGGTTATGCAGCTCAAAATCGCCAAAGAAATATGGGACAAGATCGTTCTAAGCTATGAAGGAGATGATCAGGTAAAACGTGCAAAACTACAAGCTCTCAGAATTCAATATGAAACTGTCAAAATGCACAATGATGAAAGTGTAGCTAATTATTTCCTATGTATAGATGAGATTGTTAATCGCATGCAGAACTTGGGTGAAGAGATAAAATAAGTTACTTTAGTTGAAAAAGTTCTAAGATCTTTGTCTTCTAAGTTTGAATCAAAAGTTTCAGCCACAAAAGAAAAGCAGAATCTTCAAAGTATTACTATGTCACAACTGCACGGAATCTTAACTGCTTTCGAAATGAGAAAAGGGGGGCCATCAGACATGAGAGAAGCCACATTCAAAGGAGAATACAATGAGTCAAGGCATACGTCAGAAGGGGAGGAAGGATCAAACTTTGTCAAGAACCTTCAACGGGGTTCTGGAAGATTCAGAGGTAAGCTACCTTTCAAATGCTTTTCTTGTGGAAGAGTTGGTCACTATAAAGCCTAATTTCCTCATTAAGATAATCTTGATAAAGGCAAGGAACCAGTTAAATGGAACAGAAAACAGAACGTAAGTAAGAAGAGTTATTATACACATGAAGACAATGATGGACTTTCAAATAGTGATGAAGATGAATATGGTAATGATTATAGACTTTTGAAGGCTTTTGAAGATGATGGTTTCTTGGATGCTGTAGATGAAGATGATCTCTATGAAGAAATTTCTAAACTTAAAATCTATTTAGAAGAAAAGAGTATGATCATAGATACTCTGACATTCCAACTTGCTGAAAGGGAAAAACACAATGAAAAGTTAGAATGTCAAATTGTGGGACTTAGAAAAGATATTGAGGAAACAAAAGCTCTTAATCTTAGATTTTCTAAAGGATCTGAAACTTTAGATGCGATTATCAAAGTGTAGCTTTCTCCTCTAATCAAGACAAGTCTTGGATAAATTGAAGAATCTCAAGCACAAAAGCCATCCATCTCCAAAAGTTATCTTGATGCAGCAAGGAAAAGTGAACAGGTCGACAATCATCAGCAAAGGCAGGTAAATCAGGGTCAATCTACTTCAAGAATGAATAGAGATCACCAAGTAAATCGGGGTCAATATACTTCAAGGATGAATAGAAGCTACAACCAACCACTGGTAAATCATTCTCAATTTGCCTCAAGGATGAATTTCAATGGAAACTACAATCACCTGGACAGTAGATTTGATAATCACAGAAAATTTATTTAATGGCCAATGTTTTTCATGTCATAAATTTGGACACAAAGCTGCTCAATGTGTTGCCTACAAAACCATCATGACTCGAGAAGCACGAAATCAGAGTGTGACTGGGATCATGAAGAGGACCTACAATAACTTTTATGCTCTTGAAAATGAAACAGAATTCTCTATTTGTAAAAATTTCGATCATGAATATTCTGAATGCAGGAGTCAGTTTCAACAAACATTTCAGAAGGAGCAAGCTTCATTGGGTCCCAAAACATGGAGAAAGAAAGAACTGCAACTAGAAAGATGTGATATAGCCTTATATGCGCAAGGATAGGAAAATAAGTGGTACATCAACAATGGATGTTCGAAACATATGACAGGTGATAAAGAAAAGCTTCAGTCATATAGTGCCTTAGAAAAGGAAAGGAAGGTCTCATTTGGAAATGACACTCCTATGCTCATAAGAGGTAAAGGTTCTGTTCATTTGAAAAAGAATATCAAAGTTGGAAGTGTTATGTATGTTTATGGACTAAATCATAATCTATTGAGTATTAGTCAAATGTGTGATCAAGGAAATGATGTAATATTTTGATCAAATGGATGTATTGTTCGTGAGCTTGATATAGGAGAAACAGTGACCAAAGGCATAAGAACTCCAGATAATTTATACATACTCAAGCGAGGATAGCAACAATGCTATCTAAGAAAAAATGATGAACATTGGCTATGGCACAGAAGATTGGGGCAACTTAGCTTCCCTCGGATAAGGAAAGCATGCAAATATCAGGTAGTTCATTATCTCCCTGACATTAGAATTTCAGACAATACA
This sequence comes from Pinus taeda, assembly GCA_000404065.3. Classification (NCBI taxonomy): domain Eukaryota; kingdom Viridiplantae; phylum Streptophyta; class Pinopsida; order Pinales; family Pinaceae; genus Pinus; species Pinus taeda. The sequence goes on along the minus strand of APFE030956613.1, from coordinate 95,903 downwards.
ATATGCAAATCATGTCAGTTTGGTAAGCAAACCAGAACTAATTTCCCTGAAAAGGAAGGATCAACTAGTAATCCACTTGAACTTTTCCATACTGATTTAAGTGGACCATCAAGGAAAAAGTCACCTCGAGGAGAAGAATACTTTATATTGTTCATTGATGACTTTTCCAAGATGTGTTGGATAGGACTTCTAAAGCATAAAGACAAAGCCCTCAAAAATTTCAAATCATTCAAAGCCTTGGTTGAAAATGATTCAAATCACAAAATCAAATGTCTCAGGTTTGATCAAGGAGGGGAATTTACCTCCGATGAATTTTTCGACATTTTTGAAGAACATGGAATAAGAAGGGAATTCTCTACTGCAAGGACTCCTCAACAAAATGGAATAGTGGAAAGGATGAATAGAACAGTTCAACAAATGGCTCATGCTATGCTTGATGAATCTGGAAAACCTGCAACTGGGGTGAAGCTGCATTTGCTGCCGTTACTATTCTCAACAAAACAAACGTCCGGGTAAACAGTACTCAAACTCCTCATGAACTTTGGTATGGTAAGACTCCTATGGTAAAATACTTCAAAGTTTTTGGAAGTAAATGTTACATCAAAAGGACTGATGAAAACCTTGGCAAGTTTGAACCTAGAGCAAATGAAGGAATTCTCCTTGGTTACTCTTCCCGAAGTAAAGGATATAAGTGTTACAATAAAATACTTGGAAAAATTGTTGAAGGTATTGATGTGGTGGTTGATGAAGCAGGCAACAATTCAAAGCAGGTAAAATCTGAAGATTTTGAAGATGATGAGGACTATCCTTCAACATCAAATCAGACTACTGATGAAGAAGAAACCTATGAGGCACCACAGGAACAGATAAGGGTAGAAGAAAAGACTCCATCCAGGTACGTCCAGAAGAACCATCCAGAGACTCAAATTTTGGGGCAGAAAGAGGCAAGTGTACAAACAAGAAGAACTATTACAAAAGCTTCAAGCTATCTAGTATTTCTCTCCTTTGTTGAACCACGAAATGTAAGTGAAGCATGCAAATATGAATGCTGGGTCAAGTCCATGAATGAAGAACTTGAGCACATTGAAAAGAATAACACTTGGGAGTTGGTTCCTAGACCAAATGATAAAATTGTCATAGGGAAAAAATGAATATTCAAAAACAAGCTGAATGAAAATGGAGATGTTATTAAAAACAAGGCCAAACTTTTTTGTAAAGGGTATGCTCAACAAGACGGTATAGACTTTGAAGAAACTTTTGCACCGGTTGCCAAACTTGAAGCCATAAGAATGTTCCTTGCTCTCTCTAGCTTTCAGAAGTTCAAAGTATATCAAATGGATGTGAAATCTTCCTTTTTAAATGGAGACTTAGAAGAAGTGTATATTAAGCAACCAGATGGATTCATCCTTGGAAATGATCTAAAACTTGTATGCAAACTTAAGAACGCACTCTATGGTCTTAAAGAGGCTCCAAGGGCTTGGTATTATCATCTAGACAAATACCTCCATCAACAAGGTTTTTCAAAAGGATCAGCAGATATCAATCTATATATAAAAATTGATAATGATAAATTGCTAATACTTGTTGTGTATGTTGATGATATCATCTTTGGTAGCAATGAAGAAGCCATGAGTCAAAACTTTGCTTTGGTGATGTAGAAAGAATTTGAAATGTCCCTGCTTGGTGAGCTGAAATATTTTCTTGGTTTACAAGTCCAACAAAATAAAGACAATATCTTTCTATCACAAACCAAGTACCTCAAGCAGATCTTGAAGAAATATGGCATGGAAGATTCGAAACTAGTATGTACCCCTATGGTAATAGGATGCAGCCTCAACGCAAATGATGATTCAGCAGCAGTACATCAACCAACATATAGATCCATGATTGGTAGTCTTCTCTATCTGACAGGTACCCGACCAGACATCATGCATGCAGTGGGAATAGTTGGAAGATTCCAGGCAAATCCAAAAGAAGCACACCTTCAGGAGGTTAAAAGGATTTTCAAATATCTTCAAGGAACACAAAACTATGGCTTATGGTATCCTATAGATACAGATCTCACACTTCATGCATATATAGATGCAGATTGGGGTAGGAAGCGTGGATGACATAAAAATCACTAGTGGTGGTGCATTCATTATGGGTTCCAGATTAGTATCTTGGTTCAACAAGAAACAAAGTTCAATTGCTTTATCTACAGCTGAAGCGGAATATGTGGCTACTGCATCTTGTTGCACACAACTCCTTTGGATGATGCAAACTTTGCAAGATTTTCAAATCACTCGTACTCCACCTATCTCCATTTTGTGTGATAATACAAGAGCAATCAATATTTCAAAGAATCCTGTCATGCATTCAAAGACCAAGCACATACCTATCAAATATCATTTTCTCCGGGAACAAGTGCTTGAACAAAAGGTCAAATTGGAGTATTTTACCTCCAAGGAACAGGTTGCTGATATACTCACCAAACCACTACCCAGGGAGACATTTGAATACCTCAGACAGAAGCTAGGAGTATTTGATGCATCATCTTGCTGTTGAAACTCATCTATTTCATAGAAAAGTGGTTGTACGCGAGTTTCATGAGGAGAATCTGTGTACATATGCCGGTTTCTATGGATACAGTTGCGTATATGTTGGTTTGAAGACAAACAGTGGGCCAGGCTCAGGATGAAGAGAGTCTGATATGGGTCTGACTGAGACCATATGGCACAAGTGCAGGGGAAGCACATATACTTCTAATAATGCATTGTTGGCATTATCTTCGAAGACGTTGGTTCAAGTTCACAGTTGTTTTTGGTTTCAGGTGGAATAGGCGCAGAGGGAGAACATGGTTGCTGATCTGAATGATGATTGACAAATTTTGTTGATAATAGTTGTTGATACTTTGTCTCTATGTCATGTATTTCTTTTATTATCAAGATCATGTAACGGCCTATTTTGGTTTCTCCACTATGCCTGGGATGGATGATGTAATGTTCTTGTTTTATCATGTGTAAACTTTTGGTATATCCCCACTTGATTGGGAGATGGATGTATGTATGAATCTTTGGTGACAGGAAGGTCATTTATGATGTATAGAGTCATGTTCTTTCTTGTAGAACATCCTTTTGCAGACCTTGCCTACAGTCAGGGGGAGCATGGATAACACAGAAGAGCAGATATTTCAGCATGTAATTAGGGGGAGCATAACCCTTTGCCCTTGATGAAAAAGGGGGAGAATGACTTTGAGTGACTTGGGTTGCCATCAAGTCCAAAGGGGGAGATTGTTGGCATTATGACACAGGTGTTGTCCTTGATGGCAACTCACTCAGATGACAGATCTCAAAATGAAGGAAAAAGAGATATACGCATGTTCCTCTTAACAAAGTCACGTATACACGCGAGATTTCCGATCAAAAGTCGTGTATGCGTATGAACACACTTTCATGCATGGAAAAGCATGTAGATGTGGGAAAACTTATTTTAGTCCATGTTATTTGGTCCTTGGTATTTGAACCTATGGTTTTGGACCATGGTATTTTGCCCAAAAGTATTGGTTCTAAGTGGTTTTGGACCATGGTATTGAGTAAGGCCTAAGACTATAAAAGGGGAAGGAGATCATTAGGCAAAGGCATTCACTCAAGTATTGAATATCTAATGAAGAGAAAGATCTAGAATACTGGTGATTGGGTTGTGGTGCATAGCTGGATCTGAATCAAGGAGGAACCTAAGCGCTAGAAGATGGATAAGTTCTATTGATGGGTCAAGATCTCAACGCTTGAAGAGAAGTATCTTTGTATAATTTTGATCTGTTATATTTGGTGCATGACTTGATCTAAAAATCTGATAATCTGGGTATAACTAATGTCTGAATAATTGAAAAGGGTATCTTATCGTTTATAGATTTGTACGCAAGTTCGGCATAGAAAAGGTGCATATGCACGCTGTTTGGGTAATTCAAAACAGTGTATACACGGGTTGTCCTTAATACAAAAGCATATGCACGCTATTTATACATATTGAAGTAGCATACGTCTCATAAAAGATGTTTTAGCTATTTTTTTTTATTGCTGCAGTGTTCTGGGTTCAGGGTTGGTTTCTAGTTACTATTACTGTATTTTGGTTACACCATTCAGAGAAGTGATTGTATAATTCAGTTTTGGTTGGTACAAAGGAGATTGGTTGATATACTTGATGTTTGATTGATTTTATTGATGGATCCAGCCTGAAAATTTATGAAACACGGTCCCTGGAAGAAAAGAGAAGATTGTAGCCTTCTGTAGGTCAGCACCTACGTACTAGTACATCCGCTAGTACAAGAGCTAAGGGGGTTGTAGCTCCCTTCCAGGAGAAGCTGGAGAACAAGAGAAGTTTGTAGCCTTGTGCAGGTAGAAGCCTACATACTGGTATAAGACTGCACCAGTACAGAAAGATTGTAAAAGGAAGTTTCTTATTAATAGAAGATAGAGACAAATCGCAGCAGGTGGCTTTCACCCACATTGGGTTTCCACCTTATATCATGTGTTCATGTGTGTGATGATCTATTCTATTTTACTGCACCTATTTTTTGTTCTTATGGTTAATTAAGTTCTGATGCATTGATTAAATATCAACATTTAAATGGATTAAATGAATCATAGGTTTACTGGTATATGCTGGTTGCTTTAGAAATAGTTGCGTATATATGTGGGTTACCATCCCTGACTGTCGAAATTGGAAAAATACTCGAGAATTTGTCCATAAATTCTCCCCTCTGCAAACACTTGCTACTCTCCTTCCCTTGGCTCAAATTGTGCCCTCCTTGAAAATTGTGAACTAGGGAATTAGATATGCCTTTCTCCTCTGTTGTAAATTATGTCTATCTCTAACCCCATCGACTTGATCTAATAATCTCCCACTGGAGCATCAACAACCAAGATCTAATCATGATCGATAGTTCAGATCATCTTAGACTCTATCAAATGACTTTTTCGAAATTCTCTAGAGATGAATTGATTTCCTTAATTAATTACCATTAATTAATCAATTCTCTTAAGTTAGACTTAGGCATTTTTTAAATTGATCAATTAATTTAATTGAGGTGTTTCTAAGTGTTTTCCCTTTAAAAATTTTCTGGGTTTTGGATATCTCATGTTCCTTAGTCTCTCTAACACCTTAGAGACTAGAATACCTATTTGATGCTACCATATCAATAAAAAATTAACAAAAATGGGAAGGAAAAAGAAGGAATGTTGCAATCTAGCATTGATTGATGAAGATAAAGAAGATGAATGGTACATAGATAGTGGATGCTCAACACATATGACAGGATATCAAAAAAAAATTTCAACCTAAAAAGGAAAAGTGGCAATGTTGTGTTTGGAGATAAATCCTCTGTCGAGATACTTGAAAAGGTATAGTAAGTCTTGGAAGAGAACATATTAAAGAAAAACATGTTACGTTTTATTAGTATCGAAAAAATGTGTGATTATGGCTAGAATATATTATTTGACTCCTGGAAGTGCGAAATCATAAAAGAAGACTTAGGAAGTTTGGTTGCAACAACCACAAGAAGACCAAACAACATATAAATTCTAGAAGAAAAAAATTCATGTTGAGTGCCATATGTTTAGGGGGAGCAATCCCAAAGAAGTAAATCACACTCTTCCATTGACGTCAAAGGGGGAGAGAAAAGGAAGTGCAACATGGAGACAAAGTAAGTGAAGCACGAAGATAGGGGGAGCATGATGACAAATGGATCATGATGAAAATGGAGTATGAGTGTTGAAATCAATGATAAAGGGGTATATTGTTGGAAGAAAATTGTCATTGATGTCAAAGGGCCATTAGTAGCCCCAAAAGTAAATCAAGAATTTTTTGTATTAGATCAAGGAAAACACAAGAATGGATTACACCATCTTGTAGTGGTCACCTAGGCCTTTCCGATGATATTTGGTTTGTTTTCTAACTCTTCATGGTTAAGGAGAAAATGAATTTTGAAAGAGACTATATAAAATTTAGCTCACTTAAATATTGAGACATTTCTTAAGGGCATGTCAACCCTAAATTTTACCCTACTCCAATCTCCATGTATATCCACTCAAGTTGTGACATTTCATGTAATAAATTCATACTTGAACAAGAAAAATCAAGGAGAAGTCTTAATATTGTGCTTCGTTGAAGATCTATGAAGGAGGCCAAAAATCCAAGGAGTATTTCTCTACATAACATTTTTGGACAAGACTATCTTAGAATCTATTTTGTATTCCACTGATTTGTGGTATGATTTGACCTCCTTGAGGCAATTGTAATCGAATTTTTAGAGGTCTACTTAGGCCCTATCTTGAGGCTTAATTTTACAAACCTATGGTCCTCTGAGGAACCCATGTATCCCTCTGAGATAGATCTATGGCCCTTTGAGGCAGAGTTGTTTCCCTCTGAGGCAGCTATTTGAGTTCAACCTATGGCCCTCTGAGGTAACTCTCTGAGTTTGGCCTATGTCCCTTTGAGGTAGCCTTCTGAGACAAATTTCGAGCCTATTTAGGCCTACTCCAAGGCTCCTTTTTGAAGCATACCGAAGCCTTTGTCTAAGGATCTCTATGGAAAAAGTTCATCCTCTTATCTGAGGGATTTTGGAGGACATAAACAAGTAATATTAAGGATAATACAAATTTGTTTCTAAGGTAACATTCTATTTCATTTTAAGCTTACTTGAAGTATATTGCAATCAAAACGTTCCCTAGTGGAGAAGAGTCATTTCTACCTGGTAAAAACCTCCCAACTGTCCCTTCTAGGAAAATTTAAGATGATTAGAAATCAAAACAAGAATCAATTCCAGTAAGATCTTCCTTGATTAGAGAATCAGCATCAAATGAAATGCAAGTTGTTGGAATTATGAAATTTGCAAGTCTCACTGGCATAATAAAACATAAATGACCTGGACAAATATTTGTTGCAGATTAAGCAAGATGCATAATCTCATAGAAAATAAATAAAATGCATGACAGGTAAAATTGACATATTGTCTCATGTTCTTATAAACACCATTGTATTGCTAACAACTCTTCAAAAAGTTGAATCAAGATTAGATCTACTAGACTCTTTATTAGAAATAATAAATGAAGTAAATAGGGTAGTTAGAAAACCAAAATGAAACCCTTATGCTTCTCATAAGGATGTCCTTTTCGATGAAGCAAAGAGAAGTAATAGAAAACACACAAAAAAATAATTCCATTGGAGTATTAGAGGTTCAAGATGAAAGGCCTGAATGGGATTTTAGGGACACAAAAGATGTCCTAAACAAAATAGAAAAATAAATGTTTATTACGAAGAAATGGCCACACCCTCTACAACCACAGATTAAAGAAAAATGTCAGAAATAATTGACAATAAAAATTAATCTAAAGTTTGATATTTCGATGCCAATGGCACCCTATTCCCATCCTAAGGAATTTCCATCCTTAATAATTAACGAGACTAATATAATCATCTCAACTATGCTTGACCATCTAGTCATTAACTTTGGATGTCAGTCTACAAAATAAATAAGGCTTTCCATCCAACTATTAGAAAATTGTGTTACTACAAAAGGGTAGAAGATACGACCCTCACCCCAAGGTATATGGCTAAATAATTGATAAAAGGTTTCAAAAGACCTGCAGAAGATAGGTGGCGTTGGTTGCCACAATGGAAAAAATTATGAGTTGATGAATGACACCAAAGAGGATGAAGTAATAATATAATACTTGAGTGCACAATTTAACGGTTTTGAGACTAATATAGATCATGATCATCTTGCATCCTTGTTTATGACTCAAAGGGTTTGTAATATTTCCTACCAACATCATTATATTTTATATATGTATAAGTTTGGTCATGAGTATATAAATACCATACTAGAATCTTTCAAGGGGCACTTCCCAATGCAGTAGAGAAATATTTTAAAGACAAAGGCATTACCCTAGAAGGCATGTCCATAGTAGTGGTTGATAGACACATCAGGATAGTAATCCAAGAACATTGTTTGGCTAAAAGGGTAACAAATATTTCAAAAGTTTTGATAATATGTTTACTTCATATCTATGTAAAAATATAGGAAACATGCCTGAGTGGGGATATGGTGCTTATAATTGTGGCCACCAAACAAGACAAAATGTGCATTGGTGCAATAAAAAGGATAAATACTACACTTTTAGATCTCAGTTTCTCCCCAATAGATATTGTTACACAAAAATATCGTCACCATGACTATTTGCAGTCAGTATGGGTCTATCATCACTTATACTGTCCTCCTAAGAAAGTCTCAGACCTCAGCTCTTCATGTCAAGCTTTGAAAATGAGAGAAAGACATTAAAATCAATAAAGCCTTGGTTCCACACTTTCTCTCACTTTTACCTGTGGGCCCGCACACTTTGTTCATGTTATTTGCGTATCTGCACGCTTTTTTTGTAAAGGGGTGGGTGCGTACCCCTGTGAAAGTCAAAAAGGCGCAAGTTTATTCTAAAAAACTCACTTTGGGTTAATTTTAGATAATTTTAGAAGGAATTTTGACGTGGATTGTTCGCTCCAAGGTGGTTCATGCATCCCAAAAGAGAAGGAGATAATCCCTTGGTAAGAGGAGCTATCCCTTTGAAGGAGGGCTTTATCCCTTTGAAAGAGGACCTAGTAACTTCCCTTTATTGCACTATAAATTAAGGCATTGGGTTAGTTGATGGGGAGGTTAGAAGCTGAACATTTTTAAGGGTAAATGCTGATGGAATTAAGACTTCCTAGTTAAGCTTGAGAGGAGAGATAACATATCTTTTGGCTTCATTGGGAAGTGAGTGAAACTTGTCAAAGTAGAGGAGACTTCTTGTCGGACCCTGGGAGGAGCTTGTATAGCATCAAGGCACAGGTTGTAAAGTTATTTTTTGATTTGAATTAATACAATCATATTCATTTTTCTCAACAAATTATCTTACGTGATTTGTTTCATAAATTACTTGATCATTATGATGGATATGCTTTATGATATTGGTTGTTCAGGTGCTATTTAATTTGTTTGCTTGTTTGTGTTTGCAGACTTGCTACAAGGGAGCTCATTTGGATCAAAGGAGCGAGGCTTCCACAAACTTGCATTGGATCCAAGGTAGGCCTAAAACACTTGTTTGCCTTTGTTTTTAATTGCATATTTAGAGAAAGATAGTTTTTGATTGGCTTGCTTGTCACTAGATATCTTTAGATACTAGGGAGGTCAATCTTGTTCTCAACCTCGACTCATTCCGTGTGACAGATATGAAAGAAGGACCAAGAAAAATAAAATGTATCCCACAAGGATTCCATAACTAAAGAAAAAGAGAACTCCCAGAAGAAGTTTATATGCTATGATTGCAAAAAACTAAGCCACTAGGCTCACCAATGCCCATGAAAGAAATCTAATCCAAAATTCGTTGCACTAATTTCTAAATAGATTGATCTAGAATGGAGGATTTAAATTTTTGTTCTCCTAAATATCAGCCTAATGGAAATGTAATTTTCCTCTGACTCTTCTGAATTTTTAGATGTTAACGAAACTTTTCTTTATTCTATAGATGAATTTTGTGACCCATGGTCACTAAATTGGAGGGTGATAGTGAGAACGATTACCTCCCAAAACAAGAATTTAATTTTTTCATGTTCACTACTGATGAGCCCCTAATTGGGTAACTTATTGGGCTCATTTTACCTAATTGTCTGTGTTCAATCCTCCATTTTTCATAGATTATGCATGTTTTTTTAGTATGTTTATGTTGTTTGAACGAATAAGGGTGGTCACTCTACTAGGGAGGCTAATACATGGTTATTTCAGGTTTTCTGGACAAGTTTTGGAGCAAAACCAAGCAATCATGGGACAGGTAACAGCCAAGATTGAGGTGAGGATTCGTAGGGGGGTTGTCTTTGGCATTAAATGACCCTTCCTCAAAATCTCCACCCTCAACTCCGAGCTCAACAGGCCACCAAAACGAATCTTAAAGGCAGCCAAGTAGCTTTGGGAAGAGTGACTGTTTACTAGCAGTTGGAACAGCCGAGTCCCTTGAATTTAGGAGGGATGCTAGGCCCCTCGTAGTGTATAAATAAGAAGGCCTCAACCTTCGTAGTTTACTTTTGGAACTGTTGTAATTTTGCACTAGAGTGCTGTCATTTTCCCAGCTCGTTTTCTTGTAGCTACTGCTGTATAACTTTCTTGTGATGATTATTTTTGGATAATGAGAATCAGTTCTATTTGGAATCAGCTTTGATTTTTTTATAGGAGCCTGTAGCTCTTGGGGTTGGGCCCAACCTAAGAGCCAATGCCTCCTTCATGTATTGTTATTTGTGTTTGTGTCTTTGCAAAATAATTTCTGTTTAGTAGATTAACAACTTGCTGATTACATAGGTCATGGTTAATGATCAGATAGGCTTTTGCATGCTCAGATTTAGTTTATAGATTAGTAACAGGGAATATCTCCAGAAAAAGGCCATCAAGAACCTATGATCTCACCTCTCCCTCAGTGGGATCGTTAGCTGGGACAAAGGTGACATTGTTGCCAACAAAAATGTTGTTTTGCTTTGTCATGCAATTCTTAGTGTTGGAATCCTCATTTGCAGATGCTGATATTAGTAGTGTTCAAATGCTTCAGTTGATGATTGCTTAGTTGCATAGTTATTTCATGCATTTCATTTAGAATAAACTTCTGTTCATTTCCTTTTTCTGTTACTTAGGTCAGAATAGAGTGAAGTAACTAGGTCATAGGTTTTATAAGTGTTTGTTTGTTCAGTTTGAAAAAACCACTTGCAAAGTACCTGTTATCCTTCCTTACCTGCACATACTCCATCCAACCTACTTGATTCATCCTTCACTTAGAACCCCTACCTTACATTTTCCTCATTCGCTTACTTTGCCATGATTCTCATCTTCTTGTGCAACATCGTTTCATCCCTCCTTGAACAAATCTAACCATCTGCGCCACTCATCAACTCCATCCTCCAAGTCTTGAAATCCCCTACACCCCTATTTCACCTCCATACTCATTCCTCCACCTTTTTCCCTCCATCCATGCTCCAAAACCCCATTTCTGAACATCCTGTAGAAAATTACAGACATCCTGTAGAACCCCTGCAGACTTCCTGTAGAAGCTCACAAAAGCGGTTTCTTGAAGGCCAAACCATGTGAAACTCTCAGGAAGGGTGCTAGGGACCCCTTAGGCCCTCTCTGAACCTTCCCTACCTCTTCCAAGCATTTCCCCTCGCCAATCCACCTCTGAACAGTCAAAAACAGTGAAAGCACATGCTTGATAATTCTGACAACTTATTCAAAAATATAAAAAGATGGTTCTTTCAGATTCTGTTGTAGACATAGCTTAGATACATGCATTTCATCTTCTTAGAGGTCAATGGCATCTCTCCCAGTAACTTGCATCCTATTTCTTGCATCAGTAGAGCTAGCTGGTAAAATTAGGGTTTGCTAGGGTTTGTGTTTGCTTTTAGCTTTTCAGTTTCCTTCTGCAGATAGATTAGCTTCCTTCGAGTTAGCTTATATCCATCAATTAATCATCCTCTTTTCAGAGCTCATAGAAGTTGGCTTGAGCCCCTAGCGGACTTGTGCCAGCTAACCAAGTGACAGCTGCGGTAAGAGCTAGTACTTGTGCATACAGCACCATCACTTCCAAGTTTGTTACGAATTACCGGGTTGATAAAAGTAAAGAAGGGAGTCCCAGGAGTTACAACATTGTTGCTGCAATACTGGAGCTCACCAACTACATAGCAGTAGAAAGATCCTAAATCTAGGATTAAACAAAATGTCCAAAATTTAAAAGAAATACCTACATGCAAATATGCAGAAAGAGAAAGTCTGTGAAAAGAAAAAGATGAATTATGAGATAGTTAGCATCTCCACATTCTTCTCAACTTTCAAAAATAATTTCCATAAATGAGCTAGAAGCAAATATGATCCTATAGATTTGTTTATGGAACATGACATCAGCCATGGCAATTGACAAAGCTTTAGAAAAAATAGGGAAAGATTCCTTAAGATGAAAATTAAAGAACAATGAAACATCTTGAAGAAATAAATTTAAGCTATCAAAGAACTAAAAGAAGAGCTTGAAGAAATAAGAGCAGAAAGAAAAAATTCACCAAGGGACAAATTATCAATAATGTCTGAAGAGTCCCTGAACATATCATTTGGCTACAAAAAGAGACCTTTAGGGAAGAAAAATATAGAGGTATCTAAAGAATATAAAGGACAAAATGATTTAGATTTAGACCAATCCATAAGAACAGCACCAACTATATTATGCTCTGTTGACATTTCAAGGATATAAATTATATATCAAAGTATTGTTTTTTCCTCCAGAGGTAAAACCTAATGAAGTTTATCACTTCATCAACTCTCGATGTTAATTAAATATGCTAAGAAAAAAATTAATTCTAGATTTTTATTGGGAACATCCCATTATCATAACAAAAGCATTAGATGGAGCAAGCATAGAGATCCAATGCCAAACAAAAGACTTCCCACTAAAGGTAAACAATAATCACTTTAAGATTTCCTTCCTTTGTGTAAAATCAATGGCAAATGATTGTATTCTAGGATTAAAATTTCTTAAATTAGTTGATAATTTACTATAGACAAAAAAGAAAGAATGTTTGAATTCCACATTGATGGGATAAAATTAAAAGCTCATATACACTTATAAGGGAGAAGTCATGGCAAAGAAAAATAGCATTCAATAAAGGTCAAATGTTAGATTACTTCAAGCAATATAAACAAGATGGAGAGATGCATATTATATTCCCAAACTCATGTAGAATATTTAAACCTTATTAGTGAAAAAATCATGGGAGATTGCACCTCGAAAACCCTTAATGCATTCCGGCATAGGGAAAAATATTTTATTTCTCTCCCCTGCAATCCCGTGGTCAAAGTTTACCCTCAGAAGGCCTCAACAACATTAATGATTCCATATGAAATTAGGACCTTCCAAGATGGAATAAATGACCTATTAAAGAAAGGTCTCATAGAGCCTTCTAAGAGTTCTTAGGCATGCAGAGGATTTTATGTCAACAAGCAGTCTGAGAAAAAAAGAAGAAATTTGAGGCTAGTAGTAATCTACAAACCTTTAAACAAAGATCTGAAAGATACCATGTATCATATCCATAATAAAAAAAAGTTTTTACAGAAAATAAAAGGAAAGAAAGTCTTTACTAAATTTGATTTAGTGTCTTGTTTCTACCAAATTGGCATAATTCCATAAGATAGGAACAAGACTATATTTTTAGTTCCTCATGAACACTACCAATGGAAAGTTATTCCATTTGGACTGAAGAATGATCCTAGCAAATTCCAAAAGAGAATCGAATATATCTCTAGGGAATATTCTTGGATCATAGTCTATATTGATGATTTATTAATTTGTTCCAAGAATTTGCATGAACATCTAAAACACTTGCAGATGCTTTATGATACAATATTTAGGCATGGACTATTTCTATTTAGTTAAAAATTAAGATAGGTAAAAATGAGATCTAATTCCTAGGTCTCAAAATTTCTAAACGGTAGATCCTTCTACAACATCACATCCTGAATATTTTTTTATTATTTTTAGACACCTGAATGGAGAAAACCCAACTTGAAATAGTTTTAGGAAGTTTGAACTATATTAGGCTATTTTATAAAGGAAAAGTAGAAGACATATTGGTACTTCAACAAAGACTAAAAAAGAATCCCCCTTCCTAGTCTCCATCTATGATTAATGAAGTCAAAAGGATAAGAGAAAGGGTCAAAGACTTATCGCCATTATCCCTTCCCATAGAAGAAGGAGGGTATATCATATAGACAGATGCTTCTAATAGCACTTGGACAAGAGTCTTGCTTGAAGAAATTGATGGGAAGGAATTAGTATCTTACCCACTTTCTTGTAAGATAAGATTTAAAGATCTTACTAGGAATGCTAAAATCTAATAAGATGATTATAGAGATCCATTCAAGGATACAAAATTTTGTTCTTTGGTTAGGTACTTTTGATTTTAGCATAGATCATAAACCTAGAAAGTTAAACTACTTGGTGGATATACTAACTAGAGGCAAATTGTGAATATTTGGCTATGATTTCAAAAGACTAAATGTATAAAGGGAAAAGGCTAATTGAATTGACCAAGGTAACATTAGAAGATGAAAAATTCACCAGTTACAATACCAAAGAAGAAAAATTGAAGTGATTCCAGTTAATTTGTATTCTAGAACTTCAAAGGGAAGTACTTGGGATATTTAACAAGGAAAGGATAGAAAATCAATTTTCCATAAGCCTAATCAAATAAATTTAAGCATCACCCCTCTAGATTCAAATATTAGAAAAGTTGGAACAAAAGGTAGAAGCCGAGCATAGTTTAGCAATGGTCGAAGCATAGATCAACTATAATGTCAGACATATACAAATCAAATATGATAATTCTAGATTGTGTTACTGTGACATTGATTCAAGGGAAATATCATGAGAAATTCTTTCTCTTCTGCTAATATTATTAAGTAAAAAGAGGGAATTAATTTTTTGTGTAGATACTAAAACTTGGTTAGGAAACCATGGTAAAGATGGAAAAATATCCTAATTGAAAAAAATGTGCCAAGGGAAAACTGGAATTGTAAAGGAGTGCGATTCATCTTAAACATTCAAGATGAACTAATAAGAGTTGCACAATTTGAATTATGGCTCAAATTTTAATTAATTTGTGGATTGTCTTTTCTAAACCCTCTAGAAATGATAGTGGTTGATAAAGAATTAAAAAATTAGTAGAATGAAACAATTGGCATTGTGTGTGAAGAATTGTCCTACAAATTCAAAGCCAAAACATCATACCAAGGTGAGTACCTACTGACAAAAGATCATCCACTCATGACATGAACAATCATAAGAAGATTCCTTGATGGATATATTTTTCCTATTCTAGATTATATGGATATTGAAGATCCATACATGTCAGATGATAGTATGACATGAGGAGAGATCCACAATCTAGAAAACATAATGAAGTCATAGAACTAGCCAATACAAAACTAGGTGGACCCTTATTCCGCCATATTTCAACTTTACTTTAGTCACTTTGTGGGTGGAGAATTGATCCGTTGTGTAAGTATTGTGGCTTATCGTCCATGAGAATTTTTCATATTTACTTTAGTTGCTTCATGGGTGGCATATCACTCCACTATGTAAGTATTATGGCCTGTCATCCATGAGAATATTTTATATTTACTTTATTTGATTCATCTTTGGCATATCATTTTACTATGTAAGTATTGTGGTTTTTCAGCCACAAGAATATTTCATATTTACTTTAATCGCTTCATGGGTGACTATCACTCCATTTTGTAAGTACTCTAGCCTATCGACCATGAGAATATTTCAGCTTTAGTAACTTAGTGGATGGTGTAAGTACTCTTAGCTAACTTTACAGAAGAATATTAGAAACTCAAAACACTTCTTTGACTTCTAGTGGGGTTTGACCCACATTTCAGAGAATCTACGGAAAAGTTTAGATATGAGATCTATAACTAGGATCATTCTTGTGTATTTTTTCAATCATGTCATGCTGAGGAAATGCTCTTTTCTCCCTCAAAACTCTATAAATAAAGAGGGGCTTATTTTTCTCCTCATTCAAGTAGAGTAAATATTTTAAACTCTTTCCTCTGTGAGCTTTGAGTCATTATGTGTCTAGGAAGAGTTTGGCAAGCTTGTGCAAGTACATGATTGTGTTAGCACTCTGTAATTTCCTTTGGTTGTAGGAAGGAAACCCAAAGGTAACCAAAAACCACTTGCGAAATTAGAAACTAGCCCTTCCAACCCCAAAGAGGGGTCACTAAAGATTGGTTGCAATGAAGAAAAATTGCTAGATCTTTGTAAAATAATAGAGTTTATAGGTTTGGTGGCAAGGTAGAGAAAAAACCATTGGGCATGGAGTTAGTAAAAAATTAAGATCAATGACGTGGCGTATGCTCGGTGAATTGGGAAAATTTGTTCAAATGAAAGATAGAAACACTTCCTTATGCCAATTAATAGTTGCATATGTGAGAAAAATAAATAAAGTATATAACCTTCTCAAGGAATCAAACAATGGATGAATATTAAAATGATTATGGCAGAAAAGACAAATAAAATGTTTAAATTACTGCAATAGAGCACCATTAAATAAATGAATTCTAAAACAATATTTTCATTTAAACATCATAGGAAGAAATATGACACACACAAAATAGGAAACAATCACATAAGGGAGTTGAATCACATGAATATTTGAAGATATTTAACCATGTACTTATGATCCACCAATTTCATTAAAACTCAGAAAAAATTACAATATGCATTGTGTTCTTTCCTCTCCAATCTGACCAACCCACCTTTTTTCATGTTTTTACATCATTAAATACAAATAGGAATTTGAATTACCACTCTAGGTGGTCAAATTCACTTCATAAAATTTGAATAGTCTAGATGCAAGGAATCTTCACTTGCTATGTAAGAAAAAACAAGGAACTATTATATCATGACTAATGAAATTTAGAAACATCAACTCAAGCAATGCATCTTTGTTTAAAAACTCAAACTACACGATTTTAAATTATAATCACTTATCCAAAAACTAAAATGACTTCTAGAAGCTCCAAATTTGAAATTTTTCGAAAATAGAGTTGATCGATATGTTTGTGCAGCAGAGGAACAAATTTATCGAAAAATAGGGTTAAGATATGAGCTCATATATCCTGAATCTAGATAGCTGTTGAAAAAGAGAGAGGTTTTTGTATATGAATGTGTCCTTGAGAGAAACCTCTCTAAGTGACCAAATATTCTTCTCCAATTACTCACAATATACATCCAAATATCATAACTAAAACCAGATATGCCAAAACCTGAAATATAGGTTGTAAAGATGCATTCAAATATTCCAATATATGACCCTTGCGATGAAACTGAAGGATGGTTTTTTTTTCCTGTTATTGGAAAAAACCTCTTTCATTTTTCCAAAATTTAGATCCATTTGGTTGAAAATTTTTTCTAAAATGATGACAAAAACAATCAATTTCGCAACAAATTCATAGCAGAGTGTGGGAAACCTCCTAGATAAATAGTAAGAGGAAAACACACTTTGATTCCTATATTATAGTACCCTAACATTGGCTCCAATGGGGATGAAAGCCTCCCCGTGAGGTGCCAAGAACATTGTAGACTAGTAGCCTGACCATTGGGCAATGGAGTCAAACTGTAATATGCTCTAAGCATGTGACCTTCTCTGACTGAAGCTAAATTGTTGCAATGTAACCAATATATAGACTGAAAATAAAATCCACTTTAGAAATACACCACTGCAATTTAACACTAAAGCATGCTCATTCCTATGAGCTTATTTATATACAAATAAACATACTCTAAGTTGATCTCTGAAAAACTAAATTAGGTGATACTAAAACGCCAATGTCACCATTCTAGTATTTGCTCAACCATGGCTTCTTGGTTGTGCTTCAACAGAATCAAAATTGGAACATGTAAGGGCCATGGAAACTGATTGTAAGCTTGATCTTCACAGCTGCAACATGATCCGAACTTTGTAGTGAACACTTCCTCCATATAGACAATTATGGGATCATGAAAGACATGACTTATTGGTATCTTCAAAGTATTTTGCAAATTGATCATCATGATTGGAGAGTTCATAAATGATTTTTTTCCATCATACAATTTCAGCTGTGAGTAATCAAACCCATTCTGAAGATAGTCCTCAATCTCAATATGAAAAGGCAACACTACCACTTCTCGTTTCAGCTGACAAAGGTTCTCAAAGGACTGATTTTGACATTGGAAATTGTGGGACAGAATTTGAACTTCTAAGGCTTGAATATATTTCTCAATTTTTTTAGAAAAATCTTCTAAAAAGTGGGTCTTGGCTTCAAATATACATTTGCATGACTTTAAATAAATAGGTAAAAAATTTGAGAAAACATCATCAAAATTATCCTAGTATTCTTTGAAACCTTCAATAGAAATAGGGGTCTGCCACATACCCTATCATCTTGTTAGACAAATAGTCGAATCAACATTTTAAGCTCTGAATGCTTCAGATAGTGGAGTTGCCATGAGTGTTCTGCAATCTAAATTCTCTGACAATGGATTCACCATTGAAAAAATATACGACCTTTTGATGTCCAACTATTATTCACCATCAGTAATAAAATCTAGACCGTTGTCATTCTTTCCCGGGGAAGATAGAGTTTTCACTCCTCGGCAATGGCACCACTTTGTTAGCACTCTGTAATTTTCTTTGGTTGTAGGAAGGAAAACCAGAGGTAACCACAAACCACTCGCAGAATTGGAAACTAGCCTTTCCAAACCTAGTGAGGGATCTCTCTTTCAACTCAGTCACTAAAGATAGGTTTCAATGAAGAACAATGGAGAGATCTTTGGAAAATAACAGTGTTTATAGGTGTGGTGGCAAGGCAGAGAGAAATCCATTGGGCATGGAGTTAGTAAAAAATTGAGATCAATGACGTGGTGGATGCTTGATGAATTGGAAAAATATATTTAAAGGCAAGATATAAAAAACTTACTTATGTCAATTAATAGTTGCATATATGAGAAGAATAAAGAAAGTAGATAATCATCTCAAGGCATCAAACAATGGATGAATCTTAAACTGATTAAGGTAGAAAAGACATATAGAATGTCTAAATCACTGAAACAGAGCACCATTAAATAGATGAATTTTGAAACAAGTTTTTCATTTAAACATCATAGGAATAAATATGATACACACAAAACAGGAAACACTCACATAAGAGAGATGAATCACATGAATCTCTGAAGAGATTTTTTTTATGTACTTCTGGTCCACCAATTTCATTAAATCTTAGAAAAAATTACAATAAGCACAACATTCTTTCCTCTAAAACCTAAACAACCCATATTTTTTCATGTATTTACATCATTAAATACAAAAAGGAATTTGAATTACCACTCTAGGTGGTCGAATTCACTTCATAAAAGTTGAATGGTCCAGATGCAATGCATATTCACTTGCTATGTAGGAAAAAATAAGGAACTATTATATCATGACTAATGTAATTTAGAAACATCAACTCAAACAATGCATATTTGTTTAACAACTCAAACTACATGATTTTAACTTATGAACACTTTTCCAGCAACTAAAATGACTTCTAGAAGCTCCAAATTTCGAAATTTTCCAAAATAGAGTTGATTGATATGTTTTTGCAGCAGAGGGCACTGAATTTCTAGAAACATAGGGATGAAAGATGAGCTCACATATCCCGAATCTAGAAATATATTGCAAAATGGAGAGATTTTTTGTAGATGTGAGTGTCCTTAAGAGAAACCTCTCTCAGTTTCCAAAACTTATTTTCCAATTACTCACAATATGCATCCAAACATCATAACTAAAACTGGAAATGCCAAAACCTACAAAATAGGCTATAAATATGCATTTGACACATCCAATATATGACACCTGTGGAGAAACTGAAAGCAATTTTTGTTCTTTGGCGTGTGCTTGGAAACAACCTCTTTCATTTTCCAAACTTCATATCCATTTGGTCATAAACATATTTTTAAAATGATGACAAAAACAATCAATTTTGTAGAAAATTCATAGCAGAGTGTAAAAAACCTTCTACATAAATACTAAGAGGAAAACACACTTTGATTCATATATTATAGAACCCTAACAGAGTGTATGTCTGAAAACCTAAAGTGGTGGGACTCTTGTTTCAAGTATATAATTCTAAGACTGCATATATCTAACTGATTTACTGATCTAAGATATATAAATATGTAATATTATTGTGGTGTGACATTTGTTTGCAAATTAAATATCTGCTAAAGTTCTAGTCTTGGGAGTCAAGTTGGTATCACAACCATACTTTGTTAGGATCTCTAGACTTTTGTAATTAAGTAAGCACATTATTTTTCCATTAATGAAATGGTCTTTGGTATTAGTTTCTTGTTGCTCATACGCTTTAAAAATAATTTATTTATGATTTAGTAACTGGTATAGTTTATTTTGGGATGTGAGGTAAAAATTGTTTTGGTCTTTTTATGCCAAAGTTAGGCATTGTTAAACAAATTCAAGCCATTCCTTGGTTAGTATTTTGACTCCATTAAACCTTTGTTAACATTTATTTCTACTAGTATCAATTTGTCTTTGGACCAAGTGAATTACGTAGAAGTTACTTCATATGGTTCTACTCAATGCCCAATATTATATATAGGCCAAGAAACAAGGCTTCATGTATGTTCATATTTGTGCAATCAAATTTGGTTTATGTCCTCTCGTCCAACCTTACTTGCTAGTCTCTTCCTTATGTTATGTAATTAACACCAGACAATAACTTTTCATATACATTAATAGGAGGATTCTCTGCACCTCTCAAGGATGGGCCTACCTTTTCTACTATCTTTCCTAAGTTCTTAGTAGCTTAAATGACCCATATATCTATAATATGCTAAAATCTTATTTTCTACTTGTTGGATCTGACATTTCTGTAAATTCTTGCATCATCTAGTTAAAATCAATGGTTATTGTATGATTTGACATTGATACTTTTCCCCCTATGTGAAAAATAGTCCAAACCAACTTGCGCTTACATGGAGTGGTAGAAAAATATAAATCAGAAACTTCCAACCCTTGACCTTTGAGTGGACTGGCATTCAATACCCAATTAAATGGGAAGTTAAGTATTCAAACCTAAAACTTAAATTCTTATCCACATCAACAATCCCTATAAGTTGATACCTCTATCTACAATAACCAAAGTCCAATCTCTAAATATGTCAAAGTTGTGCCCTCCAGCAGATCAAATGATTCATTCTTGTGCACATCCTTCTAGTTCCAATACTACTGAAGAACCTCATAAAGGAACTCATACCAACTATCCTTCTTGTCAAGAAAAGCTAAAAAATCTCTAAGGAAAAGGAACCTTAGCAATGTTCTCCCCTCCTTCATTTCAGTTGGCCATGCTTTCTTTACCAAGGGAGGGTGTCACACGGAATGAGTCGATTTTGTGGACAAGCTCGACCTTCCTAGTATCTAAATATATCTAGTGACAAGCAAGCCAATCAAAAACTATCTTTCTCTAAATATGCAATTAAAAACAAAAGAAAACAAGTGTTTTAGGCCTACCTTGGGTCCAATGCAAGTTTGTGGAAGCCTCGCTCCTTTGATCCAAATGAGCTCCCTTGTAGGAAGTCTGCAAAAACAAACAAGCAAACAAATTAAATAGCACCTGAAAAGCCAATGTGATAAAGCATATCCATCATAATGATCAAGGAATTTATGAAACAAACCACATAAGAGAATTTGTTGAGAAAAATGAATCTGATTGTATTAATTCAAATCAAAGAAGAACTTTACAACCTGTGCCTTGATGTTGTACAAGCTCCTCCCAGGGCCCAGCAAGAAGTCTCCTCTACTTTGACAAGTTTCACTCACTTCTCAATGAAGCCAAAAGGTATGTGATCTCTCCTCTCAAGCTTAACTAGGAAGTCTTGATTCCATCAGCATTTACCCTTAAAATGTTTAGCTTCTATCCTCCCCAGCAACTAGCCCAATGCCTTAATTTATAGTGCAATGGAGGGAAGTTACTAGGTCCTCCTTCAAAGGGATAAAACCCTCCTTCAAAGGGATAGCTCCTCCTATCAAGGGATTAGCTCCTTCTCTTTTGGGATGCATGAACCACCTTGGAGCGAACAATCCACGTCAAAATTCCTTCTAGAATCATCTAGAATTAACCCAAAGTGAGTTTTTTAGAATAAACTTGCGCCTTTTTGACTTTTACAGGGGTACGCACCCACCCCTTTATAGACAGAGCGTGCAGGTACGCAGGTAATATGAACAAAGGGTGCGGGCCCGCAGGTAAAAGTGAGAGAAAGTGTGGAACCAGAGCTTTATTGATTTTCAATGTCTTTCTCTCATTTGCAAAGCTTGACATGAAGAGCTAAGGTCTAAGACTTGCTTAGGAGGCTAGTATAAGTGATGATAGACCCATACTGACTGTAAATAATCATGGTGATGATATTTTTGTGTAACAGATTGCCCCCTAAAGTGTGAAGTCTATAGTATATGAGGATTTCATTTATCATTTAAGAAGAGTGAAGTACTTTATCATTTCGAGGATTGTAGAGAGCCCGGTTGGAACCTGTAAAAAACATTCAAGTGCAAAATATATATATGAGATCATATCATCACTGAGGTAGGCATTCCCATACTCAGATCAAAACTAACTAGAAAACTAACTACTGCTCTGATACAGGAACGATATTGTAATACATCATAAGTATAGACACATGTAGACACAGTATGGACGCAACCATCTGTTTATAAATAGTCTACAACATAATGAATACAAAATTCCTCGCAGCCCGGATGGTGGAAACTAGATCCAGGGTCTTCATTTCTACTCCTCGAAATAGTATGATTCTATCCATGTGAATAAATGTGT